>NBIV01000262.1:0-117523 GCA_003194525.1 Gracilariopsis chorda
GTAGGGGCGCAGAGTGGTCATCGCCCATACGACGGCGAGGCACTCTTTCTCCGATACGGAGTAGTTCCGCTCATGAACATTGAGTGAACGTGACCAATAACCAATTGGATGCCGTTCCCCCTCGGGGGTGGTTTGAAAAAGAGCACACCCGACTTGGTAGTCGCTCGAGTCCGTATCTACGGAGTATGGCAACCCAAGTTTTGGGAGATGTAGGATTGGTGCTGATGTGACAGCCTCCTTTAAGGAGTTGAAGGCTTCCGATTGCTCGGGCGTAAATATTCCCAGTTTTGGGGGGTTCCCCTTTCGCAACAACGCGTTCAGGGGCGCTGCAGTATCCGAAAAGTTCGGGATAAACCGTCGATAGACGTTGACCAGCCCAGAAAGGAGCGCAGTTCCGTTTGAGTACGGGGTTCTTTCGCCTCAACGAGGGATTTGACTCGAGCTTTCTCGATCGCTAACCGTCCAGGACGGATAATGTGACCCAGATACTTCACAGTATCTGTGAAAAACTCGCATTTCCTCAACTTGAGGGTAATTCCCGCATCGCGGAGTACGGTGAGCACGTCTCGGACGTGAGTGAGATGGTCATCCAACGAGTTGGAGAAGATGATGATATCATCAAGATAGACCAGACAACTCCGCCACTTAAAGCGGTTGAGTAGAATATCTACTGCACGCTGAAAGGTGGCGGGGGCGTTGGTTAACCCAAATGGCATCCGCTTGAAGCGGTACGTTCCTGCATGGCAGGTGAATGCGGTTTTGTCGCGATCCTCCTGTCTGACAGGTACTTGCCAATATCCCCAATTGGCATCAAGGGCCGTGAACACGGTGGCGTCTCCAAGGGAGTCAATGCACTCGTCCATACGAGGGATGGGGTACGTGTCCCTAACAGTCACGGCATTGAGCCGGCGGTAGTCGACACAGAACCTCCAGGTTCCGTCGGCCTTTAAAGCCAGTACAACTGGGGATGCCCAGGGTGATTGAGCGGGCTCAATCACACCTGCGCGGAGCATCTTGTCCACCTGGGACTGCTCCTCTTCCCGAGCTTTCGGACCTGCCCTGTAAGGGGGTTGTGCAACCGGTCGCGCACCGGGGATTAAATCGATCCGGTGTTCCGTTGCATTAATCTCGCCAAGCGAGCCATCCCACATTGTGGTGAATTCCCGTAACATAGTACGGAGTTTGTCGCGGTGCGACTCTGGCACGTGGCTGAAGTCCAGCGCTTCAAGTGCTTTTTCCGGATCAATCCGGTCATTGCTCGATGGAGCATTGTCCTGTGGAACAGGTGTGGTTCGCAATTCCGAGTTACTCGGTATGTTCGGCGCTGAAGTAGCGCTTTCCTCCCCCTCCTTAGACTTGACGTCTTCGGACGGCGGGGCGAACTCCTCAGAAGAGGTGGTAACTCCGAGTACATCGGCGGCTGTCATCTTTGTTGGCAGCATTCCCATAGGATGGGGGGTTACACTCCCCAATTACTTGGTGTTTGACCAGATACTGGGGGTGTTTGCCAAGGTTGGCAACCAATATCCGGAAAGGGACATCCGGGGAAATGGAGACAATTCCATTAGCCAGCGCCAGCTGGGATTTCTCGTACAACGAGGCGAGGGGTTGTATAACCCGAAGACCGTGTTGACGGGAATTTACCTGCACCCAGACTTGGGACTCAGCCGGTATAGAAACAGAGGCAGCGACGCGGAGCTTGGTGGACTCGCGGGACGCGGGCGGTGGTTCCTGCGCAGCAGGGAGCGGAACTTGTTTCCGAGAGGACCGCTTTAGCGGGCGGCGAACAATCGGAACCGACGATCCGTCGTCAAGTTCTACACGCCTGAGGCGGGGCCTGATTGCGTCGACAAATCTGTCGCAGTAATCACATCCCAGTATGACTGGTGCTGCCAATGAACGGCAAACGATGAAGTCCAACTTCACCACGGAGGTACCAAGTCTCACAACGAGGTCCACTGTGCCCACCGTTTGTAACGGGTTGTTATTCGCATCCGAAATGTCGGGGACCGCGTCAGAGCGGATACGAGACCGCACAAGCGGGGGTAACAATGATTCCACAACGAAGTTGGGGCCTGCACCTGTATCCAGGACGGTGAGAAACCTCACCATAAACTGGGGGTCAAGGCCAAGGTCGGCATAGACCTTATAATTGCGCTTGGCCAAGACCAAGACTCTACCGGGAATCCGGGGATTTTTACTCCGTATCCACGGGCGACGCAACACACCGAGGTGCACAGAGTCCGCGTCAGCGGTGTCTTTCCTCGAGAGGACTTTCACCGGGGAGCGAGGCGAGGACGCCTCGGGCGCCAACAGCCTCGTTTCTGAGGACGCCTCTCCCAAAGGGGAGACTCCCTCAGTTAGTTTTCCGCCTTCGGCGGTGGGTTGGTTTCCTCGACAACGAGTGCTTCATCCCGTTGACGGGGGCTTCTATCCGCATAAGCGGGGGTTGCAACGGATGGTTGCGTGATCTCCCGAATCGGGGTGTATGAAGCTTGCCGCGCACGCGGGGTCTGTGGTAGGGCGTGAGAAAAGTCCGTTTTAGCACGGAGGTAGGAAGCCGTCGGGACGGAACGTTTCTCCTCTGGAGTGAGGGCCTCATAATTTGCCACCACCTTGGCCATATCCTTCAGTGAACAAATACACTGAGGAGAGGTATGGCCATGGGCATAGCACAGGTGGCAAATGAGAGCCAGCACCGCGACACGCGGATTATTATTCCGAGTATCGGAGAAGCGAACCGCAGGGCGGGTGTCAGTCCATCCAGGCCGTTGATAACGGGATTGACCGTTTGAAAACGGGAGTCGTTGGGGTTGAACCCGACTGTTACCACCGTATAGAACGGGATCTTCTGTTCCCGTATCATGGGTCATCTCCGTCGTTGACGGTAACTCACTGGTGGGTATCGACACACCATCCCCCTGCGCTAAATGCACGGTATCAAATCCCTGTCCAGGGTTCCCATCCGCGGTGAGCGGGAGAGAGGAAGCTTCGCTTTCCAGCAACAACGCCTTGGCGGATTTAGACCGATTGTTCGGAGTTCTTGCACGAAGTGCATCCCCTTCCGCTCGAGCGTGTTGGACCAGCTCGAGGTAGGTGATCCTTCGCTTGTCCTCCCGATAACGGGTAACTAAACTCCGGATTGCCGGGTCAAGACCATCAATGAACATGGTACTGCGCTCCCCAGCGGGGTATACGTTACCACATCTGTGGAAAGCCTTGTTAAGGCGCACCGAGTAATCGGTCTCGGTCTCTCCAGCACGCTGGCGTGTATCTCGCAAAGCGAGGATAGCCTGCTGAATAGCGGTGTTGGTGGCGTAGGAGCGCAGAAGATACTGCACAGCCTCCGGCCAGCAAGTAACCCCTCCCTCGGAGGCACGAGAAGATCCTCTGATAGAGTTGTATTGGTCCTCCGCCACTCCCCGTAAGAAATACAGTAAAGCCAAATAGGCTTGTCCCTCATTCATACCGAGGATATCGGCCTCCGCTACAAAGCGGGATAGGAAATCCAGTACTAGGACTGGGTCCTCTCCAGTAAAATACTAGTTGCGGAGCGAGAGCTGCATTCGCTTAATGCATTCTCGCACCTTTCCCGTACCACGGGGCGTACGTCCAAGTGACGAATCTTCAAGCCGGTAGTACTGGTATGATAAAAGCTTCCGGTAATCCGGGTTTGTCGGTTTCAATTCCCGGAGACCGGGGTGTCTTCTCCCCTTCTGGCGGGTTCGGACCACACCTTCAGTGGCCGATGACCGCTTCGAGCGGGAGGAGTAGCCTCGCTTCTCGTCCTCCGAGTCGGAGTCCGAGGAGCTCGAGCTAACCGAATGGTTTCGGGGTGAGTCCGACGATGTCGAAGAATCGGAGTCCGAATATTTTCGGTGATGTTTCCGTCGGTGACGGCGTTTCTTCTTCCCAGAAAGCTGGTCGTTGTGCGATGCCTCGTTTACCGGATCACCCGGGGATGGTTTGTCCATGAGGACGAACTGCTCCAGCCTCTCCAGGCGGGCACCAATCCGATCAAATCGGGCTTCAACTCCTTCGATGAAGGCGGCGGGTTGTCCCAAACTCTCCAACACGGAGTTGACGTCAGACCGTAAAATACGGAGTTCCTCGGCGACCTCCTTTACGGGGGTTGCCGAGAACACCTCTTGGAGGGATTTTAGTTCCCCTACAAGGGTGTCGTGGGCGGTCCACAGAGCGCGGACCTGGGATTCCAGGGAAGTCCCCTGGGGGGTGTTATCGCCCGTTCCACGGGGGCTTGAAGCCGCGACAGCGGGAGCAGGCCGGGGTGCCTGGGGCACTGCGGCAACAGCCGGAGTCGATGCTGCATTCCCCTGCGGGGGTGATAACGAGGGCAAAAGGAGGTTCCGGGGTTCCCGGTCGGGGGTATCATTCCGCGATGAAGCGGCGCCAGCACGGCTGGAACTTGTCCGTATAGGGATACGGGGTACGAACCGAACTTCGGAAGTGTCCGCGTTGTCGCGGGAGCGACTACGCGTAACCACTGGCTCCGCGTCGGAGGGATTTCTCGACATGAGAAAATACCGTTACGACGGGAAACGATCACGGAACTTCCGGTAAATAAAAACAAACCTCGTAAGAGGGAAAACAAAAACCGATTCTAGGTCGGGAGACCACTTTGTGGTGCAATGCCCCAAAGGGGAAAAACACCGAAAGACGTCCGGGATCTTCCTCTCACGAGGGGAACCCAGTTGGGTAGAGCCCTCCCAGAGGTGTCACGGCGAAGCCGGTTTGTAAGACCAGGGACACCTGTCGCGACTCGCGCAGGGAGGTGAAGGCGAAGAATCGGTATCCGCGTGAGCGGGGTGTGATCCTCAGTAGAGGTATGTTTCCACGTAAGTGGGGGTGTGCGAGCGGATGCGCACACGAGGGCCGCGGATAGCGGGAGGTGCTACCCTAAAAAGGGGAAAGAGGAAGGACGAAGTGGGTCGCGAGAGCGACGAACAAATACGGCGATGCCGGTAACAATAACCCTATACATGGCGAAACACCAAGACACTTGGAACAATTAGTACTCCCAATAATGGGTCTCCTTTAGATGTGCAAGGGGGGTGAACTTCCGTACACTACGGTGCTTCCCTCCAAGGAGGAGTTGAGAACACGCGGAGGCGGTAAAGCTCAGAGCCAATTCCCCAGGTTGGGGTCCCTTGTTGGGGAAGGTTTACTGGTGCGACGGCAGTGCGCCGTCGCACTAAGTACTAGCTTCCCAGAAATGGGTGTGAAAATAATAAATAAAATTAACTAAAATACTCCACATTCCGTGGCAACATCCACTACTGTGGCCAACCGCCAATTGACCCAAAACCGTGTCCCACGTGTCCATATCCACCATAGTGGGGCGTAGTTCATATACACACTACACAACCGATAATATCGGGAAAACGATCAAGTACCAAGAATCCCTCCCTGAGGGCGTTGCACTTCACCACGCCCCGCATCGAAACGACATCCTTCCCATTTCACACACCGCGCACCCCAGCGGCACCCAAACCACACTTGCACAACATCTCACTCTACACACCACCTAACCCCACACCCAAAGCCGTCAAACTTATGAAAGATTGGCACGTAAAACCCGGCCATGCCCATCCCAAAACCATCCGAATCATGGCAACGAAGCGACTCCTACCGAACCTTCGGCCCACACTCGCCAAAGGATGGCCAACAATATCCTGCAGTGCGTGTCACATGGCCGAACTGCGACCTGCACCGCACAAACGGACCGCGCGCACACAGATTATAGGGCAGAAAATATCATCCGACGTGCTTGGACCCGTCCACCTTCCAACGCGACTACACAACAGCAAATACGCGATTACATTCATTGGTGCAGCCACGCGATACCTTTTCATTGCGCTACTCGCAACAAGAAGAGAATTCTTTAATGAAATCGCAAATCACATCGAAACTATTCGCAATCACACCGGCCACTAACCTCAGCTATTTCCGTGCGATAACTCCGGTGAGTATACATCCAAAATCGCCAGCAACTTCCTTACGCAGGGCGGTATTCAACTCTCACCAACGATACCGTGCAAACCACAGGAGAACTCATTGGTAGAGCGCATCAATCAAACATTAATGCGAACAGCCAGAGAATCCTTGGACCACAGTCAACTCGACAATACCTATTGGGGACCGGCTATCCTCGACGCCGCATTCAAGTACAACATCACATACCACCCCGCAATTAAGCAACTACCATTCACCGCTTGGCACCGTAAACCTCCCTCCATACCGAAAATCATACCCTTTGGGCAGCTGGGATCCATCCCTTACTTTCTCCTCAGCAAACCCAAACTGCAGCAACAGGCCGAACCAGTGCGATACATGCACGATTTGGATGAACAGCACATCGCAGTTCTGATTCTCAGAACACGCAAATACCAACTCGCCCGCACCGCCAATTTCCACCCATACAACACGGAACTCGACCCCTGCCGACCACAATACAGAGCTCTTCAAACAAAATACGCACCACGAAAAAAGGGCCCACCAGCAACAACGGCGCAACCAACCGACCATTCCTTCCGCCATCACCATCAATCAAGCGGGCCGCTACCCCGATGTGCACAAATGGCAAGAAGCACACCAGGCTGAATTAAACACCCTCGATGCAACGAAGGCCATTGAGTGGAATGCCAAACCCCCACCCCCCCGTAACCTCATCATACCAACCACCTGAACGTACAGATACGAAATGGCCCCACGCACCGCGCAGCTGCACCGCAAAGCACGGTGCTCTGTCAGAGGCGATCGAAAGAAACCGTACATTCACTACGATCCGGCCAAGACAGCATCATATACGGTGGACAAAACAACCATACGAATCCTACTAGCCATTGCTGCAATACGAGGGCTGCACCTCGATCATTTCGACATCAAAATTGCTTACCATCACGAGCGCTACGATCCTACCAAGGAGGTTTTCATCTGGCAGCAACCCCGGTTCGACGGCACATGCAAGCACTCACAGCCTGCCGGAAAGCTACTTTCTATTCTATATGGGACCCCCCCGGCAGGCCACATCTACTCCGCCGCACGAACGAAGTTCCTCATCCGTCATGGCTTAAAACCCACACGATCGGACCCTTCACTTTTTCTTTTTTACCATCATGGCTACTATGCCCTAGTCGCAGTTTCAACGGATGATTTCATGGTCACTGCGTCTCACACTTGTGCTACAAACGAGCTGTACCGCATACTATCCATAAAATATCAAGTTAAGCGGCTGGGATTTCCACGATTCTATCTCACCTGGAACATCAGGGGCACAACCCTAGGAATACACATTTCACAGCCAACATTTGCAACAAAATTCGGCCAAAAACTACGCCTACTTGAAGCCAGTCAAGTAGCAACCCCATACTTATCTGGAATGGGATACGATTCTCCATCAAAAATGGAAGCCAAAAACTACAAAATACCTCCCATCTACAGCGAAACAGTTGGTGACTTGCGCTACCTAGCCGACTCAACACGCCCTGACATTTCTTTCGCATTATCCGCACTTGCATGTGCCATCCAAAAACCCACAGAGTGACACTGGTAACTACTCAAAGCTGCAGTGAAGTATATTAAGTGTACCCCCAGCCATGGTCTTTTTGTATCCCAAGCGCAACCGATTAACGCTCACTACATAGTCCGATGCCGACTGTGCCACCTGCAAGTCCACACGAAAATCTGTTAGCGGCCATGCCCACCAGCTAGGACGCAGCACCGTGTACTGGCTATCGCAACACGAACACACCGTCGCCCTCTCCACCTGTGAGGCGGAATAGGTGTCGGCTGCACGCGCGGCACAAGACCTACTATGGATCAACATCCTACTTCTTGAGCTTCCTATCCAATCTTTGCCCACCCCTACAATGCATGTCGACAACGAATCGGCCGTCAAGATTGGCAACAGCATTGCGCCGACGAAAAGACGTAACACATCGATATCAAACATCACCACCCCCAGGATCACGTCAATAACAATCGATTCCACCTTCGGCACATTCCTGGCATATCCATGCGCGCTGACGCACTTACCAAGCCACTTACAAAGCTGGCCTTTATCAAACACATGGAGAGCTTAGGCGTCCCTTCTGTACTCGCCTCTTGCATTCAGGGGAGTGAGACTCCGAAAGCTCCTACGAATGCAAAGTCGAGCGCACAACGAACCACGTCATGGAGCAGCGAGCAACCCAAAGCAGACACTGGGTCTCAGACGCCTCAAACGCCGAGTAAAGGCCTACAGTGTAAAGGCGGCAAGCACAGCTGCAATTACAAATTAAAGGCACCACGACCCCCGACGCACGTGAAGCACGGCGGCCAGGGGAGCACGTTCTGTCCCACAATAGACAGCGTCAAACAGTGCCATTTTCGAACATAAATCAAATTCGTCGCGCGTGTCGGGGGCGTGCCAACCGCTCCAGAATCACTAAAACATCTACTCCACCTGCACTAGCGGACAATTCTAACCGTTGTTCGAAACACACATTCTCCCCAACAAACATTACCACCTGATCTAGGCTGTTCAACACATTCTTCACTCAGAACAATCAACACCTTCTTGCAAACTTCCCATTTCTACCATGGCGGCAATCGCACGATAAAGAACTGTGCGTTCTGCCTCCACGCAGCGATGACTCCTGCGCGTATCGCTGAAGTGCGCCATCAAAGCATCAAGAACAGAAGAAGCAAGATCAATCAAATACTGTATCACCGTCACATTTTCTAACGAACGGCTTCTATGAGATTAAGCCTGTAGTGCACCTGAAACTACGTCTGCTGTCAAATGAGCGTCGACGGCGGTCGAAACCTTCATGTTTCCATTTTCATAAGCCTTGTTTTCGCGAACGAGACTTGGTGACTGGCGACAATTCCTCTCAAACAACTCCTCTGAACTTACTTTTTCATCTTCACCGTTCTCTTCTACAAATATTGTGCATTTCAAAGGCTCCAAAGACGGACATCGGCTCGATTGTACCCAAAACCCTGTTCGTTCGAAACCATCACGAATTGTAAAAACTTTCATTGATTCAGAGAGAGCAAGTTTTATGCATTCTGCAATATCAAACATGTCCATCACCAAAGCAATTCTTGCAAAGCGGTGTAATTCTCTCTGCAGGTAGGATTTCTAAGAAGTGAAGACGCTCACACTATGAACTTCTAAGCTATGACTTGTATGCGAGAGAGCGTGATGACGATGATTTGATTCTGGTGGAAAAAATCCAAGGTACAAAACTGCAGATGAGCAGCGTATCCATCCGTTACAACCAAATTGTTCTCACCGTGGCTTAAGTCTTCAGTTTACTTGATGAATGCCTTAGCTCAGTCAAAAACATTTCTACATCCACACCTGGTATGGGGAGTTGATATAGATAGCATGGAGGAAGAAAATTGTGCAAGGTCTGTAGCATATCGTTGAAATAACCGTAGTTAGCTTGCGTTTCCCAAAACACAGCTATAGGCTTCCAAACACCACCATCGGCAGAGATGACAGGCATGAAAATTACACGATCACTGGCTCCTTTTGTTCGCACAGACTTCTGGATGAGAATGGAATCAGAGCACCCAAGCCCTTTTCGAAGGCTTCGCCAAAGTATTTTAGAAATTGATGCGCTCCACTCGTCGATTTGGAGCACTTGGTGTGGACTGCCAATATGTAGTTCAATGGTCCGTGAGCTCGAGACACCACGAAGACGTTCGGGATCTTCCTCTACAGATGTTAACCCAGCGAGGGAGCCCTCTTGGATATCAGCACGACTATCCGGTTTGTGAGGCTGAGACCGAACCCTTCCGCACTTGGCGTGAGAGGTTACGAAGAAAGATCCCCACAGTTTGGGTATGATGGCTTGTGTTTATCCTTCTAGGAGGGTAAAGGGAAGCGCGGGCTGTGAGACTCGTGCGATCCACGTAATTGCTGAATGTACCACTCATTGGGGGGAAAGTAAGAGAGTGAGAAAAGGGGAGCGACCTATGGCTATCGTTACGGCCAAGCCGGGAAAAGAACCTTATACAAGGTGGAGCACTCTAATAACTGGTAGTAACCTTCCCAAAGGTGGGTGATCCTGTTGAACGAGTGGTATGAGCTGCCTTATGCTATGGGGAGTCCCTCGAAGAAAAAGTAATACCGTCGTAGGCGGAAGGTTCAGAGCCGGGACTCAGTTTGCGGCTTACTTAGGGCCACGGCAGTGACGCCGGTGCCCTCAAGTACTGTAGGCAATTACTATAATATATAAATAAAAGCTCTGCTATCCTTGCCGTTCCTCTACTGTGCACTGTGCACCCTATCTATCCACCGACCCCTGCCGCGACGCACAGATGTAGCGTGGGAACCTACCGGCGGTAGTCGTTGCACTTACTCATGAGTGAGTCCAACCCGGTAATCCGGAAAAGCACAAGTCCCAGGGCAACCCACCCGGGAACGGGCGTGCACTTCAAAATACAATACCATATCATCAACCCTTGAACTATGTATGTGTCTGGAAATTTTGGATGGCGTCAAGGCCTGGATTCGCTCCACTTCCAGCACTTGGACAGGTTTGTACTGCAGATCATTGCGTCGAATGAAACCGTCAAGCCAGTTCGGTGTTGGTCTACCATTCAAAACGCCAATGTGGCCCTGCGCTTCGCCACTCATGGATAGCACAAGTATCTGAACATGATCTTCGATTCCAACTTTTGTTAGTGGGGTGTTGTTATCTTGAAAGAAAAGGACTGCCTTCAAGCTCTCCTTCTCTTCTTCTTCTGTTAACGTCGAAGACCGGCCTGCACCACGAATAGGAACATGAACGTCAGCAGAGAAGGTTTCCTGACACGGTTGTTTGCACTATGCATGATACCAGCGGCGGATACGATTCTCAGGCATGCTGTATATGCTTTCAAGCACTTCAAAGGGTTTTGGAAACGTGAAGCGCTCCCATAATGCCCACTGAATTGCGTCATGAAATGAAGACACAGTGTCGTTGTTCAATGGAAATTCGATTCTCGTGGACGAGAAAGCTTAGAGTGGTTGACGGATTTACGACGGTCACACCCTGCATGATAGTGGCTTCATCGCATCTGTTTCGTTTCATGCGTTAGATGCAGTACTGGAAAGTTAGATTGCAAAGTATTGTAATCATGTGTTTCTTATGTGAGATTTGTGTCACTGCGCAGTCAAGAAAACTAAAGGCATCCCGAGAATGACGAAGATCGGTTATTGTTGTTGGGCCAAACGTAGTCGGTTTGGATTTAATGTGATCATCGGTTCTAAACGTATGCGCTGAACTGATGTCAACATAATTGGCAGCGTAGTCCGCGTCATGAAATGCAAGTTGTGGATGGGAAGTTGGTACACACAGTGGAAGGGAACTCTTGACAGTTCAAAGTCTGGCTTTGAATATCGCGCGCTTTCTTCGAGTCACGTATGCGGTTCGCTCTAAGGGTTTCGGTGGTTTCATGACGAATTTTGGCGGGAACCAAACTGTCATTATGCTCGGAAAATCTGACTGCCTTATGTGATTCTTTTCATACTTCGGGACGTGGAGTAAACTAATCGATGCAGATGTATACAATGTTTGGGAGAAAATAGTCACGTAGTTATTGAGGCATGGGTCTGCAAAATTTTGGAAACTGGTGGTTTAAACGTTATTTTCTTACAAAATATCGATTACTACGACGGTATGAAACGACAAATTACAGTTTTCCAACGAATTCTATGGCGAACAGTTTCAGACAGTGAAAACAAAAGTACGCATCGAATGCAGTCTTGAAACCCATCTGTTGGTCGCGAAACGTGTAGGATGTTCCGGAATTGCTGGAACACACGTGTAGAGTGTTCCAGCTGCTCCTAGAGCATTTTTAGCTTCGCTGGCCCGGAAGTGCAACTGTATCCCAGTGACGTTTGCTCCAGGAGAGGTGGTTTTGTTGGTTAGTGCGCCGCTTGAAAAGCTGCTAGAAGCCAATGGATTGACCTAGACGCACCAATGAGTAAGTAGAAAGTATTAATACGTTTTTGTGTTGTTTTGAGTGCTTTTAGGCGCTATAAAAGGGCATGTTTACGCCCTGACTTCGGTCTAGACTCAACTGAACATGACACCCACACAAAAACCTCACCCTCCAACCATTCTTATTGTTTCCATCAACCATTCAAACATCATTTGCATATAGTGACGCGTTTGCCGTTAGGTCCATACTTGGGGTGCATAACTGCCATCACTAAGACCGGTTGAAGCGCTCCAAGCGTTTGGAAAAGAGATAAGCAGTGTGCAACGAAGGTTATTCTGTCGTCTGTGAGCCCCAACGGAGCTATGCTATCATAACGGTGTCGGTCGAAAGGACTGGGGATTTCCGGACGGAATTGCTAGACTGTAAGCTGTCCGGATGCGACGTTCCATGCTTCCTTTCCTGCAGAGAGCCAGATTGGGTACAGATTAAAAGCATATCCCGCTGTTAGTTGGCTCTCCTTTGGAAGCCCTGTGAGGGTTGTACGCGCCTGCTGTGGTGCAACGCGAAATGCCTGGAAATCGCGATGATGCCACTCATAAGAGTGCGACACGGTTACCGTGACGGCTCTACCGTATATTAGTTGGAACCTTCTGAGGTGATGCCAATGGGATGGTTTATGGTGAGAAGTTTCACCTTGGAAGGTAGGAATCTAGAATGGATTGCAGGATGAGTGGATGCGTGGGCGCGTGGGCGCGTGGGCGACCGCACCATGCTGTAGTGCTATAGTTTTATTTGGTTTGACCCCTCAGGGTGCCTGACCCTGGCCTGGCCACGTGTGTGGACCTGAGGAGGTGCGCCCTATTGTAGCTAATTATTATAATTTATTATGGTGAAGTGCAATGCCCTCAGAGAGGGATTCTTGGTACTTGGTTGATTTCCCGAATGTTTCGGTAATGTAATCATTGCATGAAATACGACCACTAATAGTGGATTTGAAACGTGGGAAATGGAATACTCAATTGGCAGTTGGCCACAGTAGTGGGCATGAACCACCAAAGTGGAGTAATTTAGTTAATTCTATTTATTATTTTTACACCTTTTCCTGGGATGGTTAGTACTTAGTGTGCTGGCGGGTTGCCGTTGCACCAGTAAACCTTCCCCAGAAAGGCACTCCAACCTGGGGAATTGGCTCTAAACCTCACCGCCTTCGCGTGTTCTCTACTCCTCTTTGGAGGGAAGCGCCGTCGCATACGGGAAGTCTAACCCCCTTGCCTATCTAAAGGACCCGAGTATTCGGATTGTTACTCCAGCTTTCTTGGTGTTCGCCTTGTATAAGGTTTATTTACCGGCACTGCCGTTAGTCTTCGTCACGACACTTGTGACTCAGCTCCCCCTTATTTTTCCCTTTACAGGGTGGCTTTCCCTCTACACACGGCTCGTGTTGGCGCGTGCCACTAACGTGGAAACCGCACCTCTCTAGAGGACGACCACCCCCATACACCGCTCCCGCGGATACCCGAGTCTTGCCTCAACCTCCCTGCGCAAGTTGCGACGGGTGGCCGCGGCCTTTCAACTCGACATCGTCGTGCCACTCCTGGGAGGGCTCTACCCAACTGGGCTCACCTCTAACGAGGAAAGATCCCGAACGTCTTTCAGTGCGCTCCCGCTTGCGGGCTATGCACTAAAAAGTGGTCTCCTGACTTAGAATAAGTTTTGGTGTTTGGTTCTCTCCTTCGAAGTTTTGTTTCTTTTGTTGGTTTTCCGGAAGTTCTGTTTTTTTCCCGTCGTAACGGTTGGCCCTCATGTCGAGGAAGCCCTCCTCTGCGGTGCCTGCGACTAAGCGCAGTCGCTCCCACAATGGTGGAGATAACCCCGAAGTTCGGTTCGTTTCTCGGATCCCGACTAGGGCTAAATCAAGCCATGCTGGGGTGCCTCGTCTAGGACTCCAAACCCACCCCGGGAACCCCGGAACTCCATGTCGACCCCGTTATCGAATTCCGTGCATGGTGCTCATCTGGCTCCGGCCGTGGCCACCGCCGCACCTGAACCCCCGTCTGACGGGCGATAACATCCCCAAGGAGAATTCCCTGGAATCTCAGGTTCACGCTTTGTGAACCACCCACGACAACCTTGTCCGGGAGTTACAAACCCTCCGTGAGGTGGTGATGGACACCCCTACAAAGGTGGTCGGAGAGGATCTCCGTATCTTACGGTCCAATGTCAACTCTATGTTAGAGAGTTTGGGGCAGCCCGTCACCTTCATAGAAGTAGTTGACTCTCGATTTGATCGAGTTCGTGCCCGTCTGGAGAAGTTAGAGCAGTTTATCCTCATGGATAAACCATCCCCGGATGATCCGGCACCAGCTGCGTCACACCACGACCAGCATGCTGGAAGAAAGAAACGCCGCTATAAGCGGAAACACAAACGATATCAATCGGATTCTGATTCTAGGGCATCCTGGGACTCATCCCGAAACGGGTCAGGTGGTTCTAGTTCCTCGGAATCCGATTCGGAGGACAAGAAACGAGGCCGTTCTTCCCGCTCTACGCGGTCATCCGCCACCGAAGGTGGAATTCGGACCAGCAGCAAGGGTAGAAGACACCCTGGCTTCAGGGAAATAAAACCGACGAACCCGTTGTATCGGAAACTATTGTCCTACCGGTACTATCGGCTCGAAGATTCCACTTTAGGACGTACACCACGTGGCACGGGGAAGGTGAAAGAGTGCATAAAATGTATGCAACTCTCACTGCGTAACCAGTAATTTACTGGAGAAGACCCAATTATGGTGTCGGACTTCCTTTCCCGCTTTGTAGCGGAAGCCGATATCCTCGGAATGAACGAAGGAGAAGCCTATTTGGCATTACCGTATTTCTTACGGGGAGTGGCAGAGGACCAGTCCACCTCTGTCAGAGGATCATGTCGTGCCTCAGAAGGAGGAGTAACGTGCTGGCCGGAAGCGGTGCAATATTTATTGCGCTCCTATGCCAACAATACCGCCATTCAGGGGGCAATCCTCCCTTTGCGAGATACTCGTCAGCGCTAAGGCGAGAGTGAAACCGATTACTCGGTGCGCCTTAAGAAGACCTTCCACCGTTGTGGGAATGTATACCCCGCAGGGGAACGCTGTACCATGTTTATCGATGGCCTTGACCCGGCAATCCGGAGTGTTGTCACTCGTTACCGCGAGGACAAGCGGGGGGTCACCTACCTCGAACTTGTTCAACACGCCCAAGCGGAAGGGGGAGCACTTCGTGCAAGAACTCCGAATCCTCGTTCTAGGCCCGCCAAGGCGTTGGTGCTGGAGAGTGACTCCTCATCGCCCTCGCTTTTTGCGGATAGAACCCCCCAGCAGGCATACGACACCGTGCATTTTGCACAGGGAGATTGTGTGTCTATACCAACCACGGACTTACCGTCAACGACGGAGAACACGTTCGAAACGGCGCAAGACAACCCCGTATTGTAAATGGAGAACAATCGCGTTCTGCCGCCACGAGTCCATTTTATGAACGGCCAATCCCGTTATCAACGGCCTGGATGGAATGACACCCGCCCTGCGGTACGCTTCTCCGATGCTCGGGATATTAACTGGCGTTTCGCCGTTTTGGCTGTAATTTGCCACCTTTGCTACACCCATGGCCTTACATTCCCTCAGTGTCTTTGCTCACCGAAGGATATGGTCAAAGTGGTGGCAAATTTCGAGGCGCGCACTCCAGAGGAGAAACGTTCCGTTCCGACGGCTTCCTACATCCGTGCTAAAACGGACTTCTCGCATGCCCTGCCACATATCCCGCGTGCGCGGCTAGCTTCAATTAACCCGACTCGGAAGTCGCGCAAACGTCCGACGTAACCACCGCATATGCGGATAAAATCCCCTGCCCCCGGAACGAAGCTCTCGTGGTCGAGGATCCTGGACTACCGCCTACTGCGGGAACCTCCCAGGAAAACTAATTGAGGGAGTCTCCCATTTGCGAGAGGCGTCCTCAGAGATGAGGCTGTTGACGCCCGAGGCGTCGCCGCCTCGCTCTTCGGTGAAAATCCTTTCAAGGAAGGACACCGCAGACGCGGACTCTGCACACCTTTCTGTGCTGCGTCACCCGTGGATACGGAGTAAAAAACCTCCGGATCCCGGATAGAGTCTTGGTCATGGCCAAGCGCAACTACAGGGTTTTCGCCGACCTTGGCCTTGACACTCATTTTATGGTGAGATTTCTAACAGTCCTGGACATAGGTGCAGGCCCCAACTTCATCATGGAATCATTGCTACCCCCGCAGGTGCGGTGTTGTATCCGTTCCAAAATGGTTCCCGACGTTGCAGATGCAAACAAAAATCCGTTAAAAACGGTGGGTTCTGTCGACTTAGTTGTGCGGTTGGGCACCTCCGTGGTGAAGCTCTACTTTGTTGTTTGTCGGTCATTGGCCGCTCCAGTCATACTGGGATGTGATTACTGTGACAGATTTATCGACGCAATCAGGCCCCGCCTTAGGCGTGTGGAACGCGACGACGGATTGTCAGTCCCGATCGTCCGTCGCCCGCTGAAGCGTGCTTCGCAGAAGCAAGTCCCACTACCTGCTGCACATGAACCACCGCCCGCGTCTCGCGAGTCCATCAAACTTGGAGTAGCAGCCTCTGGTTCTATACCGCCTGAGTCCCAAGTCTGGGTGCAAGTCAATTGCTGTCAACACGGTCTTTGGGTTATTCAACCTCTGTACTCGTCATAAGAGAAATACCAGCTCGCGCTGGCGAACGGAATTGTTCACGTTACCCCGGATGCCCCTTTCCGGATACGCGTTGCCAATTTTGACCAACGCCCCCAGTATCTGGTAAAGAACCAAGTAATTGGAAGCGTCATTCCACACCCCCTTGGGATGCTCCCAACGAAGATGACGACGGCCGATGTTCTCGGATTTGCCGCCTCTTTTGAGGAAGCCAACCCCACCACTGACGAACTATCGTCAAAGGAGGGAGAGGATACCGTTGTTTTAGCGTCGAACACCCCGAATAACTCGGAACCGATGGCCACACCTGTATCACAGGACCATGTTACAGCGTGTTCTGACCGATTGAACCCCATAAAGGCACTGGAAGCTATAGACCTCGGCCATGTGCCGGAGTTACACCGCGACAAACTCCGTGCAATGCTACGGGAGTTTACCACAATGTGGGATGGCTCGCTCGGCGGGATTAATGCTACGGAACACCGGATAGATTTGTTACCGGGTGCACATCCGATGGCACAACCCCCTTACAGGGCAGGACCGTACGCTCGGGAAGAGGAGCAGTTCCAAGTGGACAAAATGCTCCGCGCAGGTGTGATAGAGCCCGCTCAATCCCCCTGGGCATCCCTAGTTGTACTGGTTTTGAAGGCCGACGGAACCTGGAGGTTCTGTGTCGACTATCGCCGCTCAATGCCGTGACTGTTAGGGACACATATCCCATCCCTAGTATGGACGAGTGCATCAACTACCTTGGAGACGCTACCATGTTGACGGCTTTGAACGCCAATTGGGGTTATTGGGAGGCCCCTGTTAGGCAGGAGGATCGCGATAAGACCGCGTTCACCTGCCACGCAGGATACTACCGCTAAAAGCGGATGCCGTTCGGTTTGACCAACGCTTCCACCACCTTTCAGCGTGCAATAGATATTCTATTGAACCGCTTCAGGTGGTGGAGCTTCCTGGTCTACGTGGATGATATTATCATCTTCTCCAATACTTTGGACGACCATCTCACCCATGTCAGGGACGTTCTGACCGTGCTCCGCGATGCGGTTATTACCCGCAAGTTGAGTAAGTGCGAGTTTTTGACAGATACTGTCAAGTATCTGGGACATATCATCCGTCTGGGGCGGTTAATGATCGAGAAGGCTCGAGTCAAGTACCTCGTTGAGGCTAAGGAACCCCACGCTCAAACGGAACTCCACTCCTTTATAGGGCTGGTTAACGTCTACCGACGGTTTATCCCGAACTTTTCGGATATCGCGGCACCATTGAACGCGTTGTAACGCAAAGGAAATCCCCCACAATTGGGACAATTCACGCCCGAGCAATCGGAAGCGTTTAACTGCTTAAAGGAGGCTGTCACTTCAGCACCTATCTTATCTTTACCCAAAATAGGACTCCCGTAATCCGTGGACACGGACTCGAGCAACTACCAAGTTGGTTGTGCTCATTTCCAAACTACCCCAGAGGGGGACCGACCGCCAATTGGTTATTGGTCACGCTCGCTCAATGTCCACGAGTGGAATTACTCTGTGTCGGAAAAAAGAGTGTCTCGCCGTCGTGTGGGCGTTTTCCACCCTACGCCCCTATCTTATGGGAGTTCAGTTTACCTTATACACGGATCATTCCTCTTTGAGGTGGTTAATGAACATATCCGATCCCTCGGGCCGCCTTATGCGCTGGAGACTCTGCCTTGCGGAATATGAATTCCAAGTCATATATAAAAAGGGGGCGCTCAGCACCCAGCCCGACGCTTTGTCGCGTTTACCCACAAATGGTGAAGCACTTCCAACGGAGGATGACGACATTCCATGCTTCATGGCTGAAGAACCGGATGACCCGGAGTGGAAGTTCGAGGAATGGCCAGAACACTGGGATGAAGATGCTGACTTTGACAACTTACTCGCATCCCGCGAGACCCCTGAGAAATCCTCACCGGGAAGTTTTGTACCGGTTTCAACGGAGGAATTCATTCGAAAACAATTCGGTGACCCCTTCTGTATGAGGATTCGTGCCCGTTTAAACGGTGGCGAAGACCTCCTGTTCGAGGTGAACGATAAAGGCTACCTCGTTCGGTTGGTCGAAGCTCGCCCACAGATTGTGGTACCTCATTCCCTGCAGTCGCGGGTGTTACAAATCTCGCACTACGCGAAGCTCACTGGCCACGTAGGTGGGAAGAAGCTCTACCTCACCCTGGGAAGGGCGTTTTACTGGCCCACCATGGCAGTTGATTGCTATGCAACTGTGCTGTTTTGTACCGAATGCTCAAAGAACCGGGTGAGGCTGCACAGGAATGCGAATAAAATGAAGTTATTTCCTGCTAGGGCGCCACTCCAGGTTATCGCAATCGATATTCTCGGACCTCTCCTCAATACAAAGAGAGGCAACAAGTTCTTACTTGTTATCACCGATCGCTTTTCAAAGCTTGTTCGGACTGTCCCTCTTCGGAGGATAACCGCTTTCACGGTAGCCCAGGCTCTGGTAACGCACTGGATTATTGTCTACGGTCCTCCTGTGGAAGTGCTCTCTGATAACAGATGGCAGTTCACGTCCAAGTTATTTCAGGGTGGTTGTCGCATCCTGTACGTGAAGAACTTGTTCATGACTACCTACAATCCCCAGTGTAATGGGCACGTCGAACGGTTCAACCGGACTTTGTTGGCCTCTCTCCGTTCCTACGTTGCTGATCACCCCAAAACATGGGACTTGTATGCAGATGCTTTAACATTTGCATACAATACACAAGTTCACGGGACTACCGGAGTGTCACCGTTCGAATTGGTTCTATGTCGTTCACCCCCGCCTGTGGCGTAAGAAGCTCAAGCCATCTTTGACAATTTCCCATCTGTGGGTCGCTACCGCCAGGAATGGAAGCAATGGCTTACTAAACTGGTCCCCGCAGCGCGGAAGTCTATGGAACGCGCGTAAGCCGCGTACAAGTGGGATTTCGACGCTCGTTTACGAGATAATGCTCGCCGCATAAGGGATAATACCTACGTTTTTTCCTAAGGAATACTATAACCCGGAACGGGAGAAGCGTCACAAGCTTTAGCCTGTGGCGGATAGACCTTTTAAAGTTGTATTCGTTAACTCCGACACTGTGGTAGTGGAAATTAACAAGGCACACGAGCGGATTTCCGGCGATCGTGTTGTACCCGCCCCTTCTTCCTCGTCTGAGGTCGTCCTGGAAACAGGGAAGCCCGTCTGTACGGACTCAGCAACGCCGGAAACCCCGGGATTGAATAGAACGACTACTCTACCACACTCTACTCGGGGCCTCTCAGATTTACCCACTTTGTCGGAACCGCCGGCTCGACCGGATCGTTCAGATCCAAACGGACCTTTCTGTACTCCTAACACTACCACCCATTCGGCGCGAATTTACACCCGCCATGCAAGATATCCTACTATTAATCCCCTTGCTCCGTCTGAGGGGGAGGGGACCTATCGCCGCGCTGGAAATTCATTACCGTCGCAACGGGATTTGAGCCGTGAGACACGGAAGGTGGATGAAGCCTCGCAATCCCCCACACAGGGTTCCGGAACGACGCACTTACAGCGTATGATACCGGAGAGTGGACCGACATCACAGTCCGTACCCCTGAACCAGGGCAATTCCCTGAATCAGGATAGTGATATCGTTTCGCAGACCCCTCACCAGGGTGTAGTCGCAGAACCGTCGTCGACGGAATTTCGCGCCAAAACGGATTCCTCAGCATCGTCCAAACCGCTGGTAGCAGGCAACGCACGCCTTGGAAAACCAGCAACGCTGGAATGTGAAAAGACCCTCTTGAGGGAAGAAGCAAAGAATGCTCCTCTTGCAACTCAAGTCCCTCTCTCTACAGGCCCGGACTTGAGAACCGTTCATAACGGGAATGTTGTCCGAATTTCTGAGATAGAAGAGCCAAAGTCTCCGCGCAATCGCGGTAATATACCGAGCGTCTCGGAAATATCCGGCGTTGTCACCAGGGGTAAACCGTTAGTCCCGGACGATGCACCTCTTAAGGAAGACATCACACCTCAATCAGAGGGTAAATCCCCGAACAGGGTGTCCACCCCGCCAGCTGTCCACGCCCCATCAGGGAGTTTGAGGCAACACACCGGAGCACCGAAAGTAACCGCCGGATACCGGGTGCCAACACAGCAGTGCACGGCTCAGCCGGACAGTGTAACGCCCAAGCCAAGGGAGGCGGAACGCAAGGAGGCGGTTCAGAGCCACATGCCCTGGGGGTCACGTGAACTCACGAATATTGTGCGGCCCGCACCAATCACCGCGCGACGCGGAAAGCAAAACTAGGGAGTGACCTCCACAACTGCGCCAAAGCGGCAAGATGCCCGCAAGCTCGCAGTTAGACTGGACTAATGTCAACATGGGACGGAGGACCCCCGCAAACTAGTGGTACGACCCAATTACCGCGGTACGTGGGAACCGTTCCACGAAGACACCCTCTTCCGAGATATTATTCCGCACTCTGGGCCGCATCCTCCGATCAAAGCCGGCACGTAGCATCCCGACGCACCGCTGAGGGGAAATATCCCGTCCATCGGGCAACCCCCAACAAGCGAGGTTACCATAACACGGCAAGGACGGCAGGTATACAAACAAGAGTTTGTGATTGACTGAATCGTCGGGCACACCTGGAATCAGGAAGGCATTCTAAGATACCGCATCCGTTGGTACGGATATGGCCCAAGCTGGGACACCATGGAACCCATCGAATACCTCCCTCGTTCGAAGGTGGTCCAGTATCACCGCAGCGCGGGTACAGCAAATCCAGCTACGCTGTGCAACGCCAAAGTGGGATAAAAACCCTGCGAAGCCGGGGAAGGTAGGAAAGAAGTAGTACACCCCCTTTTGTATGGACTCTGTCAAGCACAGGAATAAAAGAGAGAACGCCATTCTAAACGGGAAAGTTTACTCAGAAGCCTCGCGCTCCTGTGTGATGCTAAGCTACATTACTGGCTAAGCCAGGGAAAGAGACCAGGATACTGGATTAGAGGTTCGACCCCTCCCCATCGTCCGGGGCGTGACCACCGGCAAGGCGGTAAGCCAAGGCATCCGCCATCGCGGTGACTTCACCCGACACCTCGGCAGCGCTTTCGCCCGCTCCGCGGAGGAAGCAGGCAATGATATCGCTTTCATTGACTGTACCCCCGCTCGGGAGTGAAAGCCTGGCGCTTGCCGTCGGAGGACTAGGAACCGGAGGCACCCCCTCGGAGGATTTGTCTATGACCATGTCTGCAACGTGTAGTTCCATGCCCCCCGGCTCTTTGGGTTCGTTATCGACCATTGGGTCATCCCCGCTATACGCGCGTTAGTAATCGTTGGAGTCGACGTACCCAATCGAGTGGTCGTCCGGCACGTGCCATGGTGCGTCGCGGAGTTCTCTCGCCTCCTCGGAGGAAATCTCCCGGAACTCCCAGGGATCGAAGTAGATGAAATCCCCCGCAAGGGCGGTGTTTCGACCAAGACCTGGACCACCGGTACCGCCACCGCAGCCGTCAAGCCGACCGCTCTGTTCCAGTGGGACCTCGTGCCAGTCAATACTGTCGATCAAACCAAGCAATTGGAGTACTTTGTCATTATTGGCAGTACCCCCCACGGGGACGCTGAGGTCCAGATTGCGAATGTCGGCCCGCACACGCGGTTGGATGAACCATAGTGGATAATGGTCATAAACCTCAGCGAGAATATACGCCGCAGTGCAGGCAGCCCACTCGGTTACGATTACCGACCAAAGCCCGGACCGGGGATCCTGAATCAAAAAGGAACCGAGGTACATGATTGCTGGCGGGAGTTCAACGTAGCAACGCCGGCAGGCTTGAAGGAACCTCCACCACTCGGGGAGTGTGACATACCGACCGTGTCGGTGAGGCAGAGCAATCCGCTCAATCTCCACGTTTTGATACCGGACAAAGTACCCGAATTGGGATCGCCAGCGCCGTTCATAACGGATGACGTTTTGGAGGAAGTTGGACCGGGACTGCCGGGAAATGTACTGGAATTCAGCGCGAAGTATCGGTCGTTCCCAACACAGAACTTTTCGCCGCGCAGCGGGAGATTTCCTCCACGAGACGGTTTGGAGGCTGGCCAGGCCTTCCCCGTAACCGATTTTGCCGCGCGTGCAGAATAGGCTGACGTCGAAGCCAAAGCCGGTAGGCACCGGGAATTCGAAAGGCGCCCAGCTCTGCCATTGATATTCAATCCACACCAGCGCTGCATGAGCCGCAATTGCGGATTATCCCGAGTTTCTTTGGATATGGTGCACCGGGATGGCGATTCGATGCCGCCAGTCCCACGACGAGGTGACGAGGCTGTGTAGATCCCCGGGCAAAGTAATGGAACCATCCGCGTAGGCCTTAATTAAATCCTCGTTTAGGGCAGTAATGGGATGGAACCACGGCGCAAGCCGGAGCCGAGAGGCGTGACTCCGATTCATCGGATCTAACCCTACAAGGGTGTTATAAGAAGGCCAAGTCGCCGCCAGGTTCAGTCTGGAAGGAGCCACTGCTGGTGGAAGTTGGAACCCATGCTGGGACGCTGCGCCAATGTTAGCAGGCTGTGCCGGAGTTCGCCTCCCTTGTGGCAAGGGTACCGACCGGAAACCGGTTGTGAAGTTCCCGACTGGAGTCGGTCTTGGAGGCTGGTTGTTGTTGTTGTTCATATTCCCCTTCAAAAGGGCGTGATCTGACTGAGTTGAGCAGGAAGAGGAGGAGCGCGCACTTTTGGAAGGCTGGTTTGCTGCTTTTGCAGGAGGTTGTTTCTCTGAGGCAGAGGCTTGACCCGGTGACCCGGAGAAGTTTGGAATTTTATCAACCATTTTCCGCTGGGATGCTCCCGCGTTTGCGGTTGCTTTCCCGACTATAGAGGGGCATATGAAGTGCAATGCCCTCAGAGAGGGATTCTTGGTACTTGGTTGATTTCCCGAATGTTTTGGTAATGTAGAAATTGCATGAACTACGTCCACTAATAGTGGATTTGACTCGTGGGATATGGAAGAGTTAATTGGCGGTTGGCCACAGTAGCGGGCATGAACCACCAAAGTGGAGTAATTTAGTTAATTCTATTTATTATTTTTACACCTTTTTCTTGGATGGTTAGTACTTAGTGCGCTGGCGGGTTGCCTTTGCACCAGTAAACCTTCCCCAGCAAGGCACTCCAACCTGGGGAATTGGCTCTAGACCTCACCGCCTTCGCGTGTTCTCTACTCCTCTTTGGAGGGAGGCGCCGTCGCATACGGGAAGTCTAACCCCCTTGCCTATCTAAAGGACCCGAGTATTCGGATTGTTACTCCAGATTTCTTCGTGTTCGCCTTGTATAAGGTTCATTTACCGGCACTGTCGTTGGTCTTCGTCACGACACTCGTGACTCAGCTCCCCGTTATTTTACCCTTTACAGGGTGGCTTTCCTGCTACCCATGGCTCGTGTTCGCGCGTGCCACTGACGTGGAAACCTCCTCTCTCTAGAGGAAGACCACCCCCATACACCGCTCCCGCGGATACTCGATTTTTGCCTCAACCTCCCTGCCCAAGTCGTGACAGGTGGCCTTGGCCTTACAACCCGACATAATCATGCCACTCCTGGGAGGGCTCTACCAAATTGGGCTCACCTCTAACGAGGATAGATCCCGAGCGTCTTTCGGTGCGCTCCCGCTTCTGGGCATTGCACTACATATGGTAGTGTACCTACTTACGTGAGCGCGACTTCGTCGTCACGAGCATTAAGTAAAGTTAACCCGAGACTTCGGCCATTCATAACTGCTTAGTTTGACCTGGCGTATCCGGCTCTGGAATTTGACGTCGTTGCACCATGTACTACTCCTTGCAGAGGGTCACCACATTCGGTTCGCCCATTTCACCAGCTCGTTAAACCTACAGATCCTCTCTGTTATAATTGTCGGGTGACATTATCTACCGTGTGGCACTGGTATCGCCCCTGTATGGGTAATTTGTCCGCTACATCTCGTGCATGTGCACCCTCATTCGTGTCTGTTTCCGCTTTCCGCACGACCCGCCGGGTGGTTTTTCCCCGTCCTCGGAAGGAACCCTTTACGGGGTATAATCCAAATCACTGCATCGCGTGGCACACTGGTCTCTGGTTTCACCGTCTTTCTGGCTTCGGTTCACCTTTCATTTTCCACGTCTGTGGTCAATCCGAAATACTTACGGAGTTACGCCCGTACTAAAGGTATACAGAGGGTTCTGTCACTGGGTCCGCCGCCACAGGGAGCAAGGCCCTGGACACCTTGAGTGTGATATCCAACCTTCGGGGTTTGTACTACAACTGCTTTTGGTTAGCGCAGAAGTAGGTAGGCTGCAGAAATCGCATCACATCTGGAGTGTCTGCCCAGAAGCCGGGCGTGTGACTACTAGTGGCCATTGACATAAGTCTCTGGTCACGCACCGTTTCAAGAAGTTTTGAAGAGGTTTTCTGGGATTCAGACTCTTGCTCTCCTATTTGGTTTCATAATTGCTTAAAAGTTTGAGTCCTTTTGGTCTCTGCATTTTCATTTTTTCGTGCTTCCTGCTTATCATTTTTATCTCCATGGGACTTTCAACTACGAGGACACCCATTGTAGCCAACTTTATTGCTAAGTTTGGCTCCCCTGCGTCACCGGTTTGTCATGGCACCCACATGTTACTCTCGATTAGGCAGGCCCTCTGCGTCTAGCCCTACATCTATTTCTTTCGAAGGATCGTCTGTTGATTTTAGGATGGTTTCCTTCTACGCTGAGAATTTTGATATGATAGGAAACACCGAAGATTATATGGAGCTTTAGCTTTCTGGCTTTCTGGAGAAGAAAGCCTCCGAGTACTATTATGATACTTACGCCATTAATGTTTCAATCTCCGAAGAAGCAAAAGATGATCAATCCGTGAAGCTTTTATCAATCGCTTTGGAAAAGTCAAAGAACCTGAAGAGTGTATTCGAATGGCAATATCACCTAAACTGTATTACGGAGATTTGGTTGGATCCTTGAATCATATGGATATCCTCTTCTAGAAAGCTGGGTTTAATGCTAAGGCAAATTTGGGCCTGTTAAGAAAAGCTTTGATGGAATACGCTTACTTAGCTCAGTTTATCGTATTTCAAGGTTCAGAAGATTATGCAGATTTGAAGGTTCAACTGAAAGCTTTCGATGCTGCCAAGAAAGCGATGGGTTGGCATGTTTCATTCATGGGCCCACCGAAGCATATTGTCCAAAATCACAGATCATTGGATCATTCTTCCCCCAAGGATTTGGAGTCCAGGGTTGATACGTTACCCGAAAAGTTTGCAGAGCTTACTGTCATAGTTACCAAGTCACATACAGAACGTCGAGACTACGAGAGAACCTGCACTTATTGCAGGAAGGCCGGTCATTATGCGTCAAAATGTGACGCAAACCCGCATCGTGATAGTAGATGTGCTTGTTGTGGAAAGATCGGGCACTTTGAGATCACCTGTTGGAGACGTATCAGGCAAGAGAAGAATAGAGGAGTCTGGGAAACCAAAGAAGGAGAAAACAAACCTTCTTTCGGTGCGCCGAAAAGACCTGACCGTGTCTCGATTGTGACTGAGAACTTTGAGAATGCGGAGGTAGCTGCTACGAAAAAGAGAAATCCAGAAATTGAAGCCCTCCTTAAGCAGCTCTGTTCGAATGGAAGAGCGCCCATCCGATGTTTGCTAAACACATCCCATTCAGAAAGAAGAATTCGTCAAGCCTAAGTTCATGAGCATAAACCACAGAAATAGAAACCAAGAAAGGTTAAGAAAACGAGCATACAGGATCATGGAAGTAAGCAAAACGCCCTGGCAGAGCTGGCGAACGCTTCATCCGGTTTGAAATTTGAACAACTGACTCGCGTAGACGCTGATGATGGTAAGAAGGAGATTGGTAAACTTATCAGTTGCCGAAGTAACGTCCGACATTCATTTTTCGGTGCATTTGGGAAGTAGACTAGACCTCTGAGGGCCGGTTCCGTGACGATGTATGGAACTGAAACCGAAGCATGAGAAATCGAGGACAAAATCAGTGATGTCTTCTAAAGATTTCATGGAATCGTGTCTGATCACGTTGGCGTCCTCAAAATCATCCGGTGAGCATCTTTTCTCCTTAAAACCCGGTTCTGAATTGATATTTAGATCTGTCCTTGGTTTTTATAGATATAATTTTCTGTTTCTTTTTGAAGTATTGACACTTCTCTTTCAGTGATCGAAGCACTCCTGGTTTCTCTTGCTGCATGGACAATATTCATTAAAGAAATTTTGGGGCTGCCGATTTCTACGGTTGTTGTGTCTTACAGTCGTATCCAGATGCATACGTATGCCGAACGAAGAACCCAGTGCATTTTGAAATTGTACTGAAGCCCTCAAAGACGTATGAACCAGAGCTATAAGAGTCGTATAGCCATTCAAAACGTACAACATCGAGAAGGTATTTATCCTTTGCCTTCTTCCATTGGAGGTTTTTTCGTGGGAAGGCAAGGCCAAACGTGGCCCCAAAAAATTTCATGATAAATTCAGGTCTTGCAAACCATACGCTACATCCACATTCGATATTCTTCAGCTCTTATTTCTCTACCACAATTATACTGCGAAGTCCGAAGGTCAACCCTCAATGAACATCTTCCCATGAACTCCGGCTCCCGGATTGCTTTGACAAACATGTTAAGGTGTTCTATTATATAAGCTCCACTACGGTTTGTATGAATTACTGCTTGTCTGAACTAAACCCAAATTCTTGGCCGTAGTTTCACTGGAGCATAACGAAGGATCATTATTATGCTTCAAAGTTGAACTCAGAACCCTTATCAGAACCTCGCAAAGATAAGTCCGCAGAAAAACATTCCTTTTTGAAACTGTTCAGACTTGGTTTTTAGATTTAATTATAGTAACCCGTTTGGAATCGTTGTCTGCTTTCGTTAATATTAAGCTTTTTGATATCATTTGTGTGGTGCAATACCCTACGAAGGGAAAGACACGCACAGGCGTTCGGCTCCTACTCTGTAAAGGGTAGCAACAGTAAACAGAGCCACCTGTGGTGGGCGCGCTTGTCGGATGTAAGTCCAAGGTTCACGGTCACGACGGGCGTGAATGTGTACCGTATAACCAGAAAGGAAGCAAGAGACAAGCGAAAAAAGAATAAGGAATCACCGGCGAACAAGGGGGTGCTGCCTGTTTCAGAGATAATATAGACGAGATAATGGAACATGCCGAGCAGATGGTAACGCGAGGCGGAATGTGGTTCGAGATATTGAGAGGTGGAGTAACTAGTCTCGCACCAGGCGTTGGCTCTCCGATGGAGTATACCAAGCACCAGGGGTTCCTGAGTCAGAGCGGAACACTCGGTTGTTGTGTTTACTTCGCCACAGTGGGGTCACGGTCGCCTGCCTAAGTATACGCGGCGCCAGCCCATTTTGAGGCAGCTATATTAAATTAGCTAAATAGAATATAGCTATTCCTAAATAATAGGTGCAAACACCACTACACGTGTGGTAAGTGTGCCAAAGTGGCAAGTAAACTAATGTCTATTAGAATGTGCAAGTAACCTCGGCGTCGAGTAGTTGACCTCCGAATCATATATCGAACGCTTCCACCGCAATGCGGTAACTCCGTATATATGAGTCGCAATATGTGATAAATTTCTGCGAACGCGTTGCACTACATATCCCCCTCTTTAGGCGCGAAAAGGTCCCCGTAAGCAACGGTGGATACCACAACGCGTTTCTACTTGACCGTCTTCTCGGCATGGCCGAGACTGTCTCGTGTTCTTGCGACCAGCAAAGGTCTTTTCCGCGCAAGGCGAGTACATCTTCGGCTCCGAGTTTACACACTTGTTCAACGTCATCCGCAGCTTCACCTCCTGTTCCTCGGGTCCCGATGAATATCAATCCAAACAACTCGGCTAATCAGCTACAAGGCGGGAGTGTGAACAGTCCGAACCCATCCGCAGCTCCCGACAACGTTTGACCTCACCCTGCGATGCAGATGAATCCTCCGCAATTCGTATGCCGCTTCGACACAGCTCTTCTGCCTCAAGCGAGTCATTTTACTGCGACTTCTGCGCCGTACCCGTCGAACTACCAACCTGCCCAGTTGGTCTATCAATCTGCTATGCACCGTCAACAACCGAGTCCACAGACGTGGCAAGGGCCCTCACAACAATTGATGCCGGGAACCCTCCCCCGGGACCATGGGCCTCTTATAAAGACTTTGAAGCGGTCAATCGTAGACAGAACGCAGTGCCGCATCTACGGGCTCGTTAGTTTCAAGCTTACAAGGCCCGCTTCATGATGATTACTGAATCTTATGCCGATGATGTAGGCTGGTTACCCGGTGTTTTGCATGTCCATATGACTTAAACATATGAATGGACACACCGGATCACCGTTCCTTCTCAGGCCATTATCCACTATCGTGGGGAAACTGATGCGAACGCGCGAGCAGCCCTTATCAAGGTGGCGCACCAGTGGTTATAGCGAAGTTATCCAGACCGTCCATTTCCGACTAACTTCCGTTTCGATGTGGCCTACTACAGAACTCTCGGGAAGATATAATATGGAGAAAATCTCGCACGTCTCGGGACCACCGTTGAGCACCACCAGGGTGTTCCTGTGCACAATAACGTACTGCGCTGGACAAGTCCGCTATTGCTTGCCGAGTTTCGATATCTTCCACGTGAATCACGTTCGTCTTACCTTCAAAGGATGATCCGTTTCGAACGAAGAAGCCGTTGTAATCTCTCAGTTTCTCCAAGAGGCTGGCGTATCTGACACGTTGTCGAGGTCAAGGTGCATTCCAGGCGAAAATGTTCCAGAATGATGGGAACCAACCGGGTTACGGTGGACCATCCTCCTGAGGATATAGATATTTGTTGACGTACCAATTTGCTTGGCTGTTGTTAGCAAGAATAGTGCGTTGCAACATAGTAGTGAACTTCCAGTAATCTGTGCTTCTCTGATATTTTTCTTCTTCTCCTCCCTTTTGGGGTATCCATGTATATATATTATGCCATTTGATGCTTTTTCCCAAGAGTCTTCTTTCCTTCCTCAAGGCTTCTTTTCTTCATTCCCTTCCAAGGCTCCCTTCTTCTTCCTCTCCAGTACAGTAGTGTTGGGCTCTTCATTCACCGTCGTGGGTGTAACCGTGCCAATACGGCGTGATGCTACCCTATGAGCGCTTCATCATTGTTTCGCAGTAGGGCCGAGTGATTAGGACGATGGTATTGCACGATAACAGATTGGAGGAGATATTCCATCGGTTCATCCATGTCTGTTGATTGTAGGAAACCGTGCCAGCGGTCATGTTATTCTATGAACCCACCGGTGTGGTAACTGTGTCCCACGATGTGGTTGATGACAAACGCCAGTGCAGAAGTGTCCTGCGTCGCAATTTCTTCAAGCGTCTGGTTTACCGATAGAGTCGACGGCTGCGCCGAGGGAGTGACCACCTTGCGGGGTAATCCTAACATCTCAGGCGGAGTCGACGAACTCAGATGAGTTCTTGTTACCTTCCTGATGGAGAGGCGCCGAGATTTGTCAAGTGCGAGGGGCCTAGATTCAGTAACTTGAGAGGGTTCCCTGTTTTCGGTCTGCGAAGGTTCAGACCGGGGATGCGGATCCTTGGTACCGAGATCACGTCATATTGATAGCAGTGCATCCACGGGGGTGGTTCCAGCGATGCGCACTGGTGGCAATGACCCTCCAGTGGTGTAGGAGCGTGGCACGTCGCGTGTTGTGCCGCACGACAGTGCTCCTGCCGTTGCCGTGTTGATTTCCCTAAACTGGGCTGCCACTGAACGTTGACCATCCATCTCCTGTTGTCCCTGGCCGTCTTAACGGTTGTCATGCTCATCTCCCACATTACGTGGTGATGGTAGCTTTGCATGACCCACCTTGGGGGTAATATTTTCCACTTCATAGTGTGCCTTGTAATCCAAAGAACGGTTGCTGATTAGACCGGGATCTGCCGTAACTGTTTTTTAGCGAGCAGCGATAGCGAGCCAACGTCAGTGATGGTGTGGTATGTGAACGACGGACTATCCGTGTTAACCAAAATAGAATTAACCAGAGCTTTTTCTTCCACTATCTTCTGTCGGTGAGGGATGTCATTTTCCAAATCCGGCTGCTTCGAGGAATCTTTGGGAGTGTGATCAAAAAATTGTGACACGTCCTTGGCGGTGTGAGATAATTAAGCATTCTGACGCGAACTGTTCTCATCAGATGAGCTCGAAAGGTCTTTTTTAACAGGGTTACTATCCCCCGCAAAGGGTGTAGTATCCGTTTAAGCGTAAGGACGCGAATGCCGGGGTTGCGGTGCCGAAATTTGCAGCAATTTCAGCTGAGCCGACTCGGGTATCCCCAAGGGGCTGTTCCGCTTCAGAAATCCGTGTGTGACGAGCGCTAGACAACGCTCGTGACACCAGTAAATGTTCCTCGCCAGAGCGGGCAATTTCCTCTCTTTCCTTAGGCGGAGTGACATCGGGAGCCAACGATACGTCCGGTGGCGGATTAACAGGCGCTTAAAAGCGAGTATGAACCAATTGGTTCGTAACCCAAGATTCAGTTGAAGAAAACAACGGTATGTCGGTGAGACCTCGCAAAGGGATCGGAATCCCTGTAAGGGTGATCGTAATGTCCTTATGTGCAGTTTTTTCTACCATAGTATCGCCCATTCCAATACGGGGACGTTTTGCCTCCGTATGGAGTGTAGGGGCCTGAACCACTCGATCTCGAGAAACGCGTTTGTGATTCTCACAAACTTCCAGTACCAATGTGTCCTTGTCGACGTTGAGGACCTTATAAGGGCCATCCGCGATGGGTGAAAGTTTGTGTTGTTTCTAGTTCTCAGGATTATAGCATTCCTTGCGAACAAAGGCCAATCGTCCTTTCTAAAGGGGTGGAAGAGGCCAGCGGATCCGAACATCAAAATTCTGCTTATAAGCGCTTTGTGACTTCGCTATAGACGGCTTAACGAATGGTACAATCGTAGTTAGCCAATTCTTCCATTGGGTGTAGTGATTTGCTGTGGACGGAAACTTATCCAACGTAGGTTGAGATTCGACCACCACAGTTGGTGGTGAACGTGAGAGAACCAGTTCAAATGGAGATAAACCAGTAACTCTGTGGAATTGTGTATTATGCACATACGTAGTTGTATCCGTGAAAAGATCCCAAGTCCTTGGATGTTCAATCGTATAAGCAGGGAGTGCTGATAAAAGGATACGGTTAAACCGTTCCACCTGCCCATTAAATTGGGGTTATAGGTTCTTTTAAACAAATTCTTCACATCGAGTATTCGATGTGAAGAATTTGTTTACAAAAACCTATCGAGTTCCAAGTTTGATGAAAGTTTTGAACCAAAATATTTTACAATTGCTCTATTGAATTTTTTTGTGGTATCGGTGATCCATTTTCAGCGGGATAACAGAGCAAAAGGTTAGATTGTTAGATCTATAAAATCACATTGTTAGGTATTTTTCACTAGAACGTTTGCTTTGTAATATATAAAACTTGATCCATGCGGTACTTCTCGTTTCAGCATATGAATTGTCTACCTCCAAAAGTTGCAATAAAGCTTTTTGAATAGTACTGATTGGACAATAATCGTGCTGAGTAGATTTTGTTGAATGAATAAAGATCTACCTCATAAAACCTTATTTTATTAACCATATAGTTGACTGCGCATTTATAAAACAAAATTATGCATCTCTTTGTTTTGCAATAGTTTGAAATCAACAAGGGGTTTCAAATATTAAGGAAAGATGTACGCATTGGTTTTCAGGACGTGCAGTGTTTAATCGATAAATAGCAGTTTCTACTCTTTGAATAAGTATACTTGATAGATACGCATATTATTATAGCTGAGATGGAACGGTACGATTGGGCGTAATAGTACAGCCGCAGAGGTATTCTGAAGTCTGAGCTCTGATCGGTTGCTTCAGGGGGTTCGTATGTGGGCTTTGAAGATGGTCTTCTGGAGTTCACTCTCGCGCGGTGAGTGTAAACTCTACATGGTGATTGGCTGAGATATTACAGAACCTACGCTGTGTAGCTTCAGCCTTTCCCTAAGGCCGGCTCTATGACTTTATTTACGCGTAAAAGAGAAATGCGAAACCCCCTTGTGGCCAGTAAAATGTTGACATGTTGCAAACTGCGGTTTCCACTTTTTCTTTCCGGCTGCAGCCCAGAAGTTTCCACAGTGATGGGAACGAGGTCAAGACTCATCAGCATACTATTTCTTGTTGCGTACGCTCGTACCAATCAGCTTCCTGCTTTACACAATGGAAGAAAACGTAGCTCAAGCATTGAGCTCAAACGAATCAGAATAAGAGCTTAGACAGCTACCGCTTCCTTCACCGTGTCTAGCCCAGTGCCGCGGCTCACAAGATGAACTCAAGCACGTCACTCAGACAGTACCAAAAAGAATTGAAGAGGCGAAGGATATGATTAATGCGGCCAAACTTGACAACCACAAATTCAAAACAGTTCTCAAACACCTAAAGATTATTGGAGCTAAAAACGCTCGGCTTGCAACGAAACAATATTAGTTGCACGCAAAATGGTTCAAAGGGCAATAAGTACTGAAACGGGTCAGAAACTTACCGATGACTTTGTGAGTCCCAGTAGCTACGAGATTTGGAATCTTGAAATAGCAGCAACTACAGTGGGAATTGTTAGAACCAGGAACGGTAGCGAACAGATTCATTACGTGCAAGGAGATATACCAATTATTACAAATGGAGAGGTTGCTGTCGGAACTCCGAACGCCAATTCAAATGAGCAGAATACAGTTTCTGCAGAACGAAGACCAGCTTTTGAGGCCGTAGAGTACTGTATTCTTCTACATGTGCTGGCAGATGTTGGTATGACTGGCACAAAACAGCTTTTAATGCACTGCATGTCCATGAAAGAGCTTGAAAAACAACAAGGAGATCAATAGTCTACATCTATCCCGCCTCTTTTCAATGACGAAAGATTTAAACCAGCACCAAATACTGTTCTGGCTGGAGGAGTTACTATGTATGACATCAGTGCAATTGATCCAGCCTATCCCCCACATTTACGTTGCAGTGGGGTGTCGAAGCGAATGTTTGGGGAGTTTAAAGGCCTCGACGGCACTTGTGTATCACGGTTTGAGGCATCGGGTCAGGGTGATCCTGAAGCACTTGCACACTTTGCTGACGGGAAAATTTTCTTATATATGCATACTGTTTCCCACAGGTGAATCCTTTTTTACAACCGTCAGCCACACGGGCTTTGAACTCAGACTTTCAAACAAAAGGTGGTGTTGGCGACGGTGTTTCTCCATATAGGTTTGGCGGACGACAAATTTTGCGTCAGGTAGAGAAGCGACGTCAGGGAAACTTGTGCCAAACTATACTTTTGGGAGTTGAAAGTCTCATTTCCACTCTAAATGATGATGAAGAAAAGAATAATAGCGAGTCGAAGCAATCCGAGAATAAAAGCGTTCTTTCGAGGAAATGGAGGCAGCCTCACGGGCTATGCGATCGACAGTGCAGGCGGTGAATGAGGCAAAGAAAATGAAGATGAAAGCGAGCACGGAGAAGGAGCTTAATCTGCTCCAGTGTATAATATAGAAGCTTTTAAGTCAGCTCGCTCAAGTGGAGGCCACTACGTATAGAAACCTGCATACACCGTGCTTGAAGGAAAGTGCCATACCGGTGTAATAGCGGTCGAAATGCTTAAAACAAGCAAAGGTGAAGTAGAACACGCTTCTGGGCGAGTACCTAATCACAACTTGAGGCTCAACGCCCTTGCTGACGTCAATTCCACCATGCAGTTGCAACGGAACTTTAGATACAGCTTTCTCATCTGACGCGAGTTCTTGAACGTTAATAGGCGAAGCAAATCCAAATGCAAACATATTCTGCTTCTTCCGAAGGGCGAGGTCATTCATAGACATCTGACTCTGATTCTGCAATTCTAGAAAGCGAGCTCGCGACATCTTGTGTCCTTTTCCAGCAGTAGGATGAACAAGGGCGTCACCACCATAGCCGGGAGTAACAACCTCTGGCGCACAAGCAACCCAAAGATGTTCGCCATAGTCCGCCGAATCATGTTCATCAACCAGGGCATTGTATCCGGGTACGTTGAAATCAGGTAACGCCACGACGTACGGTTCAAATACCTCGTCGTGCCCCCGCAGTACCATGCGCAATACGGATATGTCCAGCAACAAGGTTGCGCAGCACAATAGTATGTGCAGTGTCCTCGCTATTCTCCCAGCTGTCATTCAGTAGTTAAGCTCTTGCCCACATAGCTGTTACGCTTTCGTTCGGAGGCTTTCCAGCATCTTACTGTCATAAAAAGGTGGAGGGGGCGGGAGCTGAGATAAAAACGCGCTTTGGGGGCCAGAATCCATATAGTTAGTCTTCACCTCTTCTCTGTCTGTCACTTTGGAACCTGACTTCTCATCATCTAGCTTCATAGCCTTTGCTATTTGTGCAAGTTCAAAAAGCTTCCTCAATTCTTTTTCTGATGTCCCACGATTTTGCAGAGTGTCAGCATCTTCGTTGAACACCCACATGGCTCATCCCACGCGATACATGTAATTGTGGGAGGAGAAGTAGTGACCAGAGCGCCAGCCGGAGTGGTGGTCATGGAGGTAACGCACGTTGAGCCGTGTCCTATACGCCATTTGGCCTCACGTCTGATATGCAGCAGAAGCAGTGCAGCAGGCTGAAGCATATGATCTGCATTGGTCTCAAAATGAAGCAAGGAGCGTGGCGGATGCGAGCCAACGGAAAACAAGAGCAACAAGCCACTGTCCAGTGCAGCTATGATACTCCACTATATACTTGATAGAACAGCCACTCTTCCCGTTTGACTATAGTCCTTGTCGTTCCAGATCTTCTTATTTCAGGGTTGCTTTCCGTATACTCAGTAAAACAGTTAATATCGCCCATACTCTCATCTGCCTTTGATGGCGCCAAGCGAGAATTCGTCTTATGTTTGCTGTGCTTACCCGATTTCTGCGCAGATTTGTACGGTGGATTGCAAACTGGGAATTCGACAGAAAAGAGAGACCCTTTCGAGTAATGCAACTATCGCCTCCAACAGTTCTCTGAAAGAAAACTTCAGGTGCATCCGGGAGCACAGAGAATGGAAAAAAAAATGAAGCACACAGAACGCTTGGCAACACCGCGGAGCTTGAGGTTTTTGAACGCAACTCACTCGTAAACTTGCTGCATATTCTCCCACCATATAAAATGCAGGTTTGCAAAATACAAATGACGTCAGACATTAACTGGGGCTCCGAACGTGCAACTGCGCCCTTCGCGTCGAGTATGATCAAGACAAGAGTGCTCTTCGCTTCTGGAATCTCCATATTCCCAGAGTGGCATTTGTATTGGAACCTGTTATTGTGCCCCTCAAGAACCCCGAATTTGTGTGTTTTTACTCGTCAGCCAGAAAGTGGCTCAACTTCATCTTCTTCGAAAGAGCCCTAGCGTATGGAGATGATCTACAAGTTGACCTCTGAATTGGGTACTTTCCCGAGCACAATTTCTAGCACGCATTTTGTCTCTTTCATTGTGCAATCCGTCCTGGAAGTGTACAACAGGAGTACCACTCACGTGAGTATCCTCTTGAGGAGGAATATTCTCGAATAAGTTTTCTTTCGAAGTATCAATAAGAAAATTATGTCGCTTACACGCCAAAACAATAAAGAGGGTTGTTTGACGCAAATAATATCGTATTGCAGACCAAAAGATCTCAAAACGAAATATGAGCATTCCAAAAGCTTGCTCCACCACAACACGAGTACTAGAGTGGTATGAAATGTACAAATCCGTCTTACTTATCACATTACGCCCGGGATAGGGTGTTAGAACTTTTGATTCGTTTGCATACGCGTCATCGGCTACAACGGCAGCCCAAGAATGCAGATTAATTTGGAGCAACAATTGGTAAAATTTTGTGTTGCTCAACGCTGTAGCATCATGTGTACCAGCACAGTGCCGGGCTGATATAAAAGAAAACTTGTAGTCGGCCTGTGCAGTTGCTTTTACACTAAGTGCAAAAAACTTCTTTTCGTTGTATTATTTCATAGAATCTGGAGGGTCTTTAAGAGAATATCTTCGAATTTCTATTGCAATTCTGTCAAGTGTAGTGCAAAACCCGGGAATTGGTGACACTGAAGGATTTCCAAGTCCCTGTTCCCTTGAGAGATAGACTCAGTGCTTGAGCCCTCCGTCTACCCAGATATGGGGTGTAAGACCGACCATAGTTTGGAAATACAATGGAGGTAAAGAGGAACAGTAAAAACAGGAAACGGTGGAACACGCGTACGGTGGACCAGTGCGAACCCAGAAAAGGGGGCTATCCACAAACAGAACGGAACCACCTGACGGGTCGTGTGGATAGCGGGAACAGACCCGACGATGGGTGCAGAAGCAACAAGAAACCACAAAAGAATACCCACTACAGGGTCGATATCTGTAACCCAAAAAAATAGAAGGCACACGACAATTAGTGAACACAGTATATGTGTAGTCGTACCGAGCGGGTATATAGTAAAAACCGATTTCGGTGACTCTCCGGGTGGAGTAGTGCACGATGCAAAGGCAATACATTCCAGAGCCGGACTCTTCAGGTCAAACTGAACACTTATGTGCGACCGAAAACTAGGGTTGACTTTGCTTTGCGCTCGCGACAGTGAGGTCCCGCTCACCGAAGTAGATACACTACAGAAATAAATAGTAATAACTAACTAAAATATTGCGCACCTGCTCAGCTCCATACACGTGGCTAGACCAATGTCAGGCACCCTGAGGGGTCGTCCCAAGTAAAACATAACATCAAAGCATGGCGCTGTAGCACACGCGCATACGCGTCCATCATTCTGCAATCCACTCCAGGTTTCTACCTTTCTACCTTTTTAAGTGAACTTGCACACACTACACCATCCACTTGGTGCAACTCCACATGAGTACAACTCATATACCGTAGAGCCATTGCGGTGACTACGTCTCACTCTTATAAGTTGCATCTCCACGGCGTATGACGCAGATGAGATGCTCCACATTAAGAACGGCAATTATGCCTGGGATAGGACTTTTTCTAAGAAGTTGAAAAACTTAATATTTTCCTAACATTCCTGCTCTGTTCGCGGTAGTTTTATGTGGGATACTGTAGAATCAAGAGCTTGCAATGTTTCCGAAAATATATGTTATACGGTTGAAGACCGAATTCCGTACGGCCAAGATATTTCCAACTAACTGGCTCCTGCTAGGAGCCGTATGGTAACAAATAGCATTACTGATGGCCGCAGTGAGGCTCCGATGTTGGAATTGTTTTAATGTCTTCGGCCTAATAAGAATTGTACACTTGAACGCAGCAACATGAATTGAGATTTTGGCACCCGATAGAGTAGCTTGAACATATTGCATAACAAAGATTCAATATGAGTTTGACAGTAAAATACATGGCGTGGAAGCACGCACTGCAGTATTTGGTTGTTGCTCTCCGTCATTTCAGACTGTATTACGGCGCACACAATACAAGAAGCACATAAAGCTAGTCTTCTTTTTCTTTGGCATCGTTTTCAACGCTTTTGAACCACTTTGCGAGCGAATAGCTTGAGGAAGATCGCAGTAGTCTGTGACAGAATGAGTAATTCTATGCTGAGGAATCTGAGGCGTGCATACTCTTGGACGTGGGATGAATGTATCGTTCTAGAGGTGTTCTTGTGTTCCCCGTAAAGTGGAAAACTGAAACTAAATCGAAAATTTGTCAATCTCAACACCCCCTACTATAATGATTTACACATGTATGATGGGGATGTTGTTGATTGACGGGAGTCGTTGCGCCAATAAACACGCGCGCACGCCCCCGTACGCGCGTGCAAAAACCTTTCATGGCGCAACGCCTCCCTTCCATTCACCAAATTCAGCAGCAGCAGCAGCAGCAAAGCGTACAGCTTATTGGCTGCTGCTGCATGCTGCTGCATGTTGACTGCTTCTGATGCTGAGTGGCTGGCACTACAGTAAATTAATGCAGTGCCAACCACTCAGCAGCAGCAGCTGGCTTTCGCGACACGCGACTGGCATGTTGCACTGCGCCAGTGCAGAAACATTTCCAGAGCATATATACTGTACTGGCGCAGTGCAAAAACAATCTCGCTTGCTGACCCTACCCACTATTTTCACCTCCCATTTCACGCTTGGCCAATCTCAACACCCCCCGTACTATAATAATAAAATATGCTCGTGCATGAGAGGGGTGATGTTGATTGACGGGAGGCGTTGCGTCAAAAAATCCCCTTGCACGCCTTCTTGAACGCAGCTCAAAATGGCGTTTCGCGCAACGCCTCCCTGCAATTCAAAAACTTCACCAACAGCAATAAATCTCAAACCTCATTGGCTGCTCCTACATGTTGACTGCGGCAGCTGCTAAGTGGCTGGCACTGCAACAATGCAAGCCACCCCACTGCAAAGTGGCTGGCACTGCTGTTATTTTGGCAGTGCTGTCATTTTGGCAGTGCCAGCCAACTACAAGCTACTGTACTCTACACACAAACCTGTATTGCGAGCCAATCATCAACGCGCGGGCGACCAAAATCCCCTCACTTCAGCGGCGCGCAACGCCGTCCGCGGCCGAACGCCGCCTCGACTTGTCTCAGTAATCTCTTCATTCTATAGATTTACAAGCGAATGAGGGTGTACATGTTGATGGAACGGAGGAGTTGCGCCAATAAACACGCCTGCACGCCTCCTCCAGAGCGTCCAAATACCTCTTTTGGCGCAACGCCTCCCTCCCGTTCAAAAATTTCACCAGCAGCAGCAGCATCAGCAGCATCAGCAGCAGCAGCAAAGCTCAAACCTTATTTTGGGTGCTGCTGCATGTGGACTGCTGCACCTGCTCAGTGGCTAGCACTACAGTAAATGAATTCAGTGCCCGCCTCTCAGCAGTAGTTGGCTTGCACGACATGTGGCTGCCTTTTTGCACTGCGCCAGTCCAGCAAAATGCACAGACCATATATACTGCACTGCCGAAGTGCCAAATGCATCTTGCTTGCTGACCCTAACCACTATTTTGCATCCCATTCAGGCTTGGCCAATAGCGCAGTGTCGTAACCTTTTGCTACTTTGGGCACTGTTGCTGGCATGGGACCTGGGAAAGGCCAAGGTCGTGTGCAGGATGCCTGCTACAACAGGCATTGCAGCATCGTTGTACGAAGATTGCCGCACTTTACATAGCCTTCTCGGACTGGGTGTAGCTGACAAGGACATTACAACCAGCACTACAGCCACTTTGTCAAACTACGGTTTCCGATCTCCATGTGCAGAACTGCTACGTGAAATACAACTGCTCGTCTTGGATGAGGCGTCCATGCTCTCACGAAAGCTCTTTGAACTCATGAATGCGTTGCTCAAAGATCTCCACTGCATTGGAATGGAAAACCCGCCTCCGTTTGGGCGCTTGACCATCGTTCTATCCGGCGACTACTCCCAACTGCCTCCAGTGGTGCCGCAGGTGTACATGGAGTCCGGGCCAAGTGGAAATGTGAGACGAGTGTACACAAACATTCTCAACGGATTGCCTTGGAATAGTGATCTGTAGACGTTGTGCTACGTTCAAGTGCTGTATCTCACCGAACAACTACGCCAAGCTGATGATCTGGCATTTGCGTCGCTGTTACGTTCCATTGCATGCAACACAATACCGAACAATGCTCCATTACCACTCAGATCTACCGGTCTCATGCAAACCGCTTACCAATTCCTGTGGACGTGGCTCCTAACACGACGCAAGAAGGATGTGGATCTCAGCAAAATGCTCATTGCGTCCACAAATCAGTTGGTCAATGAACACAATGTGGCAGCGCTGGATCTGTTTCCTGGTGAACGCTTCACTTTTCCGTCAACCATGGCGGTACAACATGACGGTGGACAGAACTCAGAGCCCGACGTCAACAATACTTTTGTTCCCCAGTTTGCATATCAGTATGCACCTACTGGAGTAACACCTCATAGCTTGGATTTCAAGTTTGATGTGCCAGTTATAGTCATTCGGAACGTGCTGCATCCCACTGTGGGCAACGGAAGGCTGTCCTTAGTCGTGCGTGTCGATCAGTTTACCATGAATGTGGCTCGATTCGACGAGAACGGACAGGTGCTGGAACGACAGCTCCTGCGTCGTATCGACTTCGAGTTTTCTTTTGCATAGATTCTAATGATTCGAAAGCAGTTCCCCATTCGTGTCGCAATTGCAGCTACCGTTCACAAAGAACAGGGAAAGACGTTGGAGAGCTCGGTTGTGGATGTGAGACCCAACGTGTTCTGCGCCGGTCAGTTGTATGTCGCATTGTCGCACGTTCGAGGGATCGACCATGTGCTGCTGCTGCATGACCCGCAGCTTAGATCAGCGAATGTGCACACAATTCATCCCATGCCTGTGGCCATCGCTAACCCAGTGCTGTGTGAACCCATTCAATTCTGCATCCCTGCACAACCATAATCATATATCTTGCGTTCTTCGTTCATTGAAATAAACCACTTGCGTTTCTGCTTTTGTTTTCTCCACCATTCTTTTTCTTCTCACCGTTGTTTATCCCTCCTCCACAACTGCGCGCAGCGCCACTCGCAGCGGAAAGCGGCTTCCTCTTTTCTGAACACCCCCCGTACTATAATGATTTGCTCATGTATGAGGGGGGTGGCGTTGATTGACGGGAGGGATTGCGCCAAAAACTCCCCTTGCACACCCCCTTCAGCGCGTCCTAAAACCTCTCTTGGCACAAACCCTCCCTGCCATACAAAACATTCAGCAGCAGCAGCAGCAGCAAAGCTCAAACCTTATTGGCTGCTGCTGCATGTTGACTGCCGCAGCTGCTGAGTGGCTGGCACTACAACACTGCTATGCATCGCACTGCACAGTGGTTGACACTGCAGTCATTTTGGTAGTGCCAGTCAATTAGAATACACTGTACTCTCTATGCATTGCCATCCAATCAGAAACGCTCGGGGGCTTAATTGCTACTCTACTCCATACTCACTCTCGGCACAGCGGCCTTCATTAGTCTGCAGGCCGTTTGCGAGCGTTAGCAATCAAAAGTGGCCAGCAGATCACCCACAGTCACCCCTATTCAGCGGGGCGCAGTGCCGCCCGTGGCCGAAGGCCGCTTCCTCTTGTCCCTCGACTATAAGTATTTCTACGCGTATGAGGGGTATGTTTTTTATAGAATAGAGGCCATGCACCAATAAACCGCCCTCTATGCCCCTCTAAGCGCATGCAAAACTCCCATTTGGCGCAAAGTCTCTCTACCGTTTAAGAATATCAGCAGCAGCAGCAAAGCTGGCTGCTTAGTGGCTGGCACTCCCATAATGACTGCAGTGCCAGCCAGTTACAAAAAGCAACGTGTCGCACTTTCCTCTCATTGGCTGGCATTGCAGTCAATTTAGGCACCTACACACAAACCCCTACGGCTCCAGATACTCTAAGCGCCGCGGCGCCCTGGGGTTCTACAAGCGCTATTGCGAGCGTAAGCGAGCAAAGTGCTCGGATAGCCTCTGAACGTAACACAATCAACAAAGCTACAAAAACTATGCGGCGCGCAGCGCAGCCCACGGCCGAAGGTCGTTTCTTCTTGTCTAACCTAACTAAGGATTTGTGCGACAACGACCTTCGCACCCCTTAAAACATTAGTAAAATGCACGATTTCGTTTTTTTGGCGTAAACTGCGCCAGCACCCAAAATCGTGCTTCACGTTCATTTTTTGAGTCTTTTGGATCGTTAACTTTTTGCGCCAATGATAATCAAACGTTTTAGACATTCAGAACGTTTTATTCTCAGGTTTGGGGCCGCTCAAGCTACGGCCCTACCACTCTTTCCTGCGGGCAAGATGCAGACGTCACAAATGCAGGAAAGAGTGGTAGGGCCGAAGGGCCTTCTTACCCTTTTCGAACCTCCCTCAGGATTGCTATGACAACGAGCAAGTTGACCCCTTAGTATACATCAATAAACGCACATTTATTTCCCTCCAAACAATCAGCCAATGGTAATCAAAGGATTTGCCCTACTGGCGCGAATCGGTCGAGCAGGTGTATGATCTGTCACTCTCCACAGCCTCAACTTCTATGAGCCCCATTGAACCCGTCTCACACGCGGATATCTCTGACGGCCAGCGAACAGGCAAATCCTTGCTGCGTCCAATCACGCGGTAGTCTTCCAATTCCGTGTACACGGTGTCGATTTTCGGGCCAATGGAGCACAGAATCTCTTCCAATAAAAACCAATTGACATTGCAACGGTGCATATCAGTGTGCTTCAATGCAGCCTGTATGATGCACAATTTTTCCAATAATGTGCCTAAGCGAGGTAGAATAGCATCCTTACGGTCGTGCAAACGGCATAGTTGTAAGTAGCGAACCTCTGTTTGGGACGTATCGGCCATGGTTTTAGAAAATAGTTGAAAAGAAGAACTAGAGTAAAATAAGTTGTAGGTGGCTGCTTGGAAAAAGGTTTTCTGCGACTTTAGGGTACGCTCTAGCTTAAGTACACAATCTTCAGCACATTAGACAATAGGTAAAATAGAAACTTAACCTATTCAAACAACAAAATAAATTACGTATAGTACAACCTACGTATACCCTTCTAACAAAAATAGTTATAGTTTACGTAGCGCATACGTAGGCTGCGCAGTACTTCAAACGTATACCCTTCTATCAAGAATAGTTGTAGTTTACGTTGCGCATACGTAGGCTGCGCAGTACTGCAAACGTATACCCTTCTAACAAAAATAGTTATAGTTTACCTAGCGCATACGTAGGCTGCGCAGTACTGCCAACGTATACCCTTCTAACAAAAATAGTTATAGGTTACGTAGCCCATACGTAAGCTGCACAGTATTGCAAACGTATACCCTTCTAACAAAAATAGTTTTAATCTATGTAGTGCATAAGTAGGCCATACAGTTCTAGAAACATAGGACGCTGTAATAAGAATAGGAACAAACTATACGTTACATACGTAGATAAATCGTACTCCATATGTATTGACGTCTGAAAGCAAGACCGAATAAGAATACAATGCATATGTACTTAGTAAAGTACTACAAATGTAAACTATCCAGGTACTGATGGTGTCAGGAGCATCTTGAGACAATGAAGACAACATGTATACGTATATGTCAGGCGGAAAAACTATTGTGCAAAACCAGTTCTCTACTTAAGAGGCAGAGACGGTACATGTTCCATGGAAAGGTGATTACCAAATCTCTCAACCTCTCTCCGGTTCTCTCTGTCCGACACCGACATGAGTTCTTCTTTGCATTGACCCCCATCACGACGTGGTGGTCGCCGGTCAGGAGCAGGCAGTCGTCTAAAAGAGAAAATAGAGCCCGTGCATTAACGAGACATAACCGATGAGCTTGTGCAGGTGGACCTAGGAACTAGAACCGAGCTTGCTCAAAATGTTATGGAACCTCATAACCCTGAGGAGATATACTTGAACTCCTCTCATTCTTCCGGTATTCAACAGGAACGAGATAGGACGGTTATGCGGTTCGCTGGGAGACCTCGCCAAGGCATTAACTATGGAGCAAAATATGTCTGGGATGCAAGGGCAGAAAATATTCGTCAACGCCTCGCACGTCCAAGCTCTTCATATCCAGAGTACCAACCAATCACTGGCACACTTCCAGCGTGTTGTGGGACGTGCGGTGCAAACGGCCATCGCGAGCACCTCCGTGTCCTCTCAAAGATTTGGGGTGGGTGCTTCGTATTCGTATGTGCAAATATTGTGGCGCAGTTCTGCTTGGTGCAGAGACCGAAGGAATATGCTGTGGATATAAGAGCTCCAGATCGCTTGGAGTTTCTTTCAGACGAGTGCACATCAATTCGAAACTTGAAGAAATATATCACTTGCGTTCTTTTCAAATGCTATCAACACAATTAAATGTGTTATATGCAACCGTTGTCACATTCATGGATATGAAGTACGTTCGGGGTGGAAGTCCGTCATTTCTTCCATTTCAAGGCAATGTGTCTCTTTCTGTTCCAGACCAGGACGTGCGCTACACATATTTGTGGTCGGAAGGTCCTCCCAGTCTTAATTCACGAGATTATTCTTCTTCGTTCAGAAGAAGAATGGTGTCTAACCCGAATTTTCGATACTTGGTTCCAAAGTTGTACGATATCATGCAACCAAGACCAGATATTGTCCGACAGAGATATAGAAATTTGTTCAGACCAGACGAAATTGTTCGCAGGAGATCAAACGCGGACCAGTCTACTCTGGACATCTCTGCAGACGATATTCAGGAAGGAATAGCTGTCCGGAATTATCAAGGTGCCCATGAAGCCCGAATTGAGGTGAGCTCTGGTGCAGAACCGTTACCAGAAGACAGCCGAGGCCGACTTCTTGCAATGAGAGCTTTCGTCGTATAGCCAAGTGGACTGTTCAGGTCAGAAGCCCCAGTTGCGCAGCTGGTAGGCGGAAGAGAATCCCATCACATGTCAACCGGAAATCTTCGACGTCGATTTATCAATTATAAGCGTTTGAACCCTGATTCAATGGAAGCTGAGAAGGGAGATTTTCCACTGCTCTACCCTTACGGTGAGATTCATGCCCCGTATGATACAGCAACATATATTTCATCGAGGGATGCGAACAACCGAGACGAGGGAGCCTAACATGGGCAGAACACTCTAAGCGAAGACTGTACACCGATAATGTGCTGCTGAACTCTGGTAATGTTCTTCAGCAATGGTTGCTTCGTACTACCACAAAAATTGAAGACTTGAGACTTCGCTACTTGGAAACAGAACAGATGAAAATGGTTGAAGAACGGGAGCTGCAGGCTGGAACCCATACCAGAACAGATGCACTTGGCCCTCCCGGTAAATTCTTCTTTCCCGGTAATCACAAAACCTCTCCGGCGTACTGGAGACAAAAACGACTGGATTTGCAAGCAATGGTAGCTTGACTGCGCTCCCCGACGCTTTTCGTCACAGTCACAATGGACGTATGGCGGGAAGAGATGAAAAGGCTTAGTATGAACAACGAAAACACCGAAGCATTTTCTCCACAGGGAGACAAATGCCGTCCTTTTGATATGCCAGATCTTATTGCAAGAGTGTACAACCAGTATGAAAATTCAATCATGAAGGATCTACAGAATAATTCAGAAGAGCTGTTTGGCTTGAAATGCATTGGGATTGCCGCCAAAATTAAGTTCCAGAAGAAAAATACTCCACATCATCACATTCGTCTTTGGTTGGAGGGGGGCGTAATTGAAGATCCTGAGATCATTGACACTTTGATCAAAGCCGAACTGCCTCAGGGTGACTCGACTGAGGACCAGGAACTCCAAAACTTGTTGAAAAAATTCAATGTGCACAGACACTCTCCATATTGCCGCGGTCGTACCTCTGATGGGAGGTGCAGATTTGGGTATGATCAACAAGAAATTGTGGCTGAAACAACGATAAATGAGTACACAAATCGAGTGACCTACCGAAGAAGAATTACAGAAGATTTGAACGTGGTTCCGTACAATCCAGATCTCACAATGACGTACAAGGCTCACATCAATGTTGAAAGAACCCAATGTGGCAGCGCCGTTTCATACCTGATTAAGTATGCTTTCAAGAGTGCCAAAGAACAGGATTTGGTTGTATCAAGTCGAAGGAAAGCCAATGAAGTTCACAGAACGACATGCTTCAAAATGAGATCAGGGCGTACATGAGAGCGAGAGTGGTGGGCGCGGTTGAAGCTGCATGGAACCTCTTTGAGTTCAGGCATGTTCGCATCAATCAAACTGTACAGGCACTTGACATACATCTCCCTGGAGAGCGACAGGTTTTGATTCGAAACGTAAGACTGCCTAAACGTCTGAAGTCTTCTCTGCTGAGAAGATATTTCAGAAGACCCTCCCGGTACATGGACTTGAACTACATGACATACTACGAGACTGTACGTGTATACGATAAGCTACCCCGCTCTGTACCAGAGTCTGACTCCACTCGGGATGGAGGAAGTCCAAGAATGTACGTAGTGCAGCGATCCAAAAATGATCGAACTGTGACTCGAATTAGATTTGCTCCTCCCGCAAATCCCGAACTATTTGCTCTTCGAATGTTGCACATGAACTCTGCATTCAGCTCCTTTGAGGATCCAAAACGTGTTGGGATCGAATCCTACTCAACTTATCGAGAAGCGGCAGTAGCCCGTTGACTATACATCCATGGTGACGAGTACGAAACGGCTTTCAATGAGGGAGTAGGATACCATGCTACTCCTGCTGAGCTGCGTTACTTGGTCGTCACTTCCTTTCAACAAGGGACAAATCCTAAAACTGTGATTGAAAAGCACGAACAAGCTCTAACTGCAGGTATAACCGGGGGAAACAGAGCACAAAGAAGAGAAGAACTACTTCGAAGAATCATTGAGATTTCGGACAGACATGGCGGTCGGCTTATCATAAATGATCCGTTCTTTCATCATACTGTATCACAACTTCATCTCAGAGAGAGCGAACTGCAATTAGCAGAGGAACAAGCTGAAGTACGTGGCAGCTCTTCTTCGATGTCCAGGCGAAGGTTAAGAGAGAGATATGATGATCTGAAAGAAGGCCAGAAGCAAGTTTTTGACAAAATAATGAGAGCAATACAATACCGAGATAGAATGGGAGAGTCTGAAAGACGCAACAAACACGGAAGCGTTTTCTTCTTACAAGGACGAGCGCGGACAGGGAAGACCTATCTCCTATCTTTGCTGAGAGATATTGTTGAGCATGAAGGCTTATTGGTGCAGATGACAGCCAAAACAGGTATTGCTGCTGCCCTATATGAAAGCGGAAGAACTTTGCATAGTTTGCTTGGATTGGGAGTTGATGAAAATAAAGATTGGCAGTGTAGAGAGCGTCGGACACTTTATAAGTACGGACCACGATCATAGAGAGCAGAACTAGTACGGAAGACTATTTTGCTGGTAATTGATGAAGCTTCAATGTGCCCGAAAATGCTCTTCGAGATTTGCACACCGTACTGAAGGACTTAAGAAACTCTAAGAAAGACTTTGGAGGCATGGTCGTAGTTATGGCAGGCGATTATTTGCAACTGCTTCCAGTCGTTCCAAGAAAGAGAACAGTATCCGAAAGGGATGGAATAATTCGTGTTATACCAGTGAGTTTCCTACGGGAGCTTCCGTGGTACTCTTGCGAGCTTTGGGACAGAAGAGTCAAAGTTCGTCGCCTTACAGAACAGGTTCGTCAACAAAATGATCCAGTTTTTGCAAAAGGTTTGCTCAGTCTTGGTCTTGGGACGTTTCCAGCATCTGCAAGGCTTCCGCTTATGTGTACGTCAGATGCATACGAAGCATACAAGTTGCTTTGGAAAGGGTTTACAACAAAGAAGAAAGAAGGTGTCAAGCTCAACCGACGATTGTTGCGCTAACAAACCAATTAATGGAGGAACATAACCAGAACGCATTGGAATATTTCACAGGAAGGATGTTTGATTTGAAGTCTGCAACGACGATCGTTCCCAACCGAGGGCCAACTGGTGAAAAATTTCACGAACATAGTATCATTGGACCTGAAATGACGTATGGTTACGCTCCCACTGAAGTCCCACACCAACATTTGAACCTGAAGCTCGGTTTTCCTGTTATGGTGATTCGAAATGTACTTTATCCGCACTTGCTGAATGGAAAGATGTCTATCGTTACCAAAATTTCTCGCTAAGTGATTTGACTTTCGGCCATTGGTGAAGATGGGGAAATTCAGCAAAGCTTTTTACTGCACCGCATTGAATTTTTTTTCGAGTTTGCAGATGTTAAAATCAAACTTCGACAGTCTGCCATCAGATTGGCGTTTTCAGCAACTGTTCATAAAGCGCAAGAACAAACGCTGAAGAAAATGATAATTTACTTTCGAACAACCTTTTTTTTCGCCGGGTCAGCTCTATGTTGGACTTTTGCGTTTCAGAATATCTGATGATGTGTTACTGCTGCATAGTAAAGACGAGACGCCTTGAAATGCGCAAGATTTCCATCCAATGCCGGTGAGCATCAAAAAACCTCTTCTACAAGAAGCTGTAGACTTTGTAGAGGGGCTTCATTAGTTTGAAATAGTTTAGTTTATGCGTAAACCAAAAGTTGTGCAGATATCTTATGCAAACTTTTGGCCGCGGCGCGAAGCGCCGCCTGCGGCCCAAGGCCGCTTTTCCTTGTTCAGAGTTAACGATTCACAGATTAATAAAGTCATAGAACGAGCCTAATCTATGAGGCGTAGATGATATCTACACGTTTCACACCTGTACAAGTCGCCATATCGGCTATCAGGGTACATCCAAGCTCACCCTACTCTGGTAACCCCCTTTCCTGATCGCTTCGATGTGGCCCTTCCGAATTGTCTGCGTGGTGCGGCTGAAGCGCCAGTGGCGCTTTGTACAATCCTGTTAGTTGATGTGGCTAATAGAACCTGGAAGCTCTCTACGCGAGCCGGCGAGAGGAAGTTGCCGATTTGTGTCGGCAGTAAGCATTGTCTACTTGGAGGACTGTGCTAGACTGTGCCTGGGGCGAAGAAGGAAGCATAATTTCCCGTAGCCTGGGCTCCGCCATCATTATTGCGACTGCATGAACGACTTCTCAGTATCTTTCGCTTCTTTTGGCTGTTTCTTTCGTGAGTTCGAGGATTCCTTCTTCCTCATAACGACAGTACTTCCCTTGTTTGCTTACCAAGACATATGCTGACGAAGCAAGAACGTGTCGCACCGTCTTTACCCAATTCCTCAGAAGCATTTAGCGCAACAGAGCTGAAGTCGTTCTCACTACAAATTGTAACCCTTCCCCTTCGCATTTGGGTCCTAAATACATTCACAGCACTGATTCCTTGCTTAGTACGCGATGGCGACAAAACTTTTCAGATCGGAAATCGCAAAGCCTATAAGCCTTTACCAAGATCGCCGTTTTCAAGGCGGGCAGGTACGTTGAAAAGCGAATATGTGTTCTCAACGATTTTTGTCACGATGTATCGTTTCATGAATGATGACTGGAAGTAAATCCTGTTGCTAATCTCATTTTCGCTCTCTCACACATTATACGACGTCATGAAACCAACAGAAAGAACGAGAGTCCGCATTAAAACAGAGCACAACGCTTTACCTGGGAAACTTATCATTTTACACAACGGAAGAACAAATATATGATCTGTTTTCTAAAGCTGGTGAGATAAAACGCATTATCATGGGGCTTGACCGCCTCAGAAAGACTCCTTGCGGTTTCTGCTTCGTGGAATACTACCGCAGGTGTGATGCGGAGAACAGTGTCAACTTCCTCTCTGGTACAAAGCTTGACGAAAGAACGATTCGTGTTGACTATGACGTTGGTTTCAGTGATGGAAGGCAGTATGGCCGTGGGAGATCTGGAGGACAGGTGCGCGATGAGCACAGAGTGGATTATGATCCGGGTAGAGGCGGATTCGGTAGAGCAAAGGCTCCACAGACAGGAATGACTGGTATGCAAATGTGGAGTGGAGCTCCACAACCCGGCCCACCTTTAATGGGAGCACTTAGTCCTGGAGGTCGAGGACGGCCTTACGGTGATCGCGGGCGTAGGCGTGGCAGAGGCCGCGGCGGTGGAAGAGGTCGTGGCCGTCCCTTCCATGGACCTCCTGGCCATGGGCCTTATGGTCGTTGGCCTCCTGGTCATGGGCCTCCTGGCCATGGGCCTCCTGGCCATGGGCCTCCTGGTCATGGGCCTCCTGGTCATGGGCCTCCTGGTCATGCACCCCCTCGATACTTTGGAGGTATGGGCCAAGGACCTATGAAGAGAAGAAGGGATTCAGATGAGTATGGTATGCACCAGCCAAACGAACGTGAGCCACGATATAAGCGGATGAGAGGCCCAGAAAACAACTACGGGCCTCCTCCAATGATGGGTATACCGCCACCCGGTATGGTGAACTCTTCCACGCAGAACCCAATGCACGGTCCCCCAATGGTACCGATGGATGGAGAAATGGCTGGTGGTATGCAGAGAGCTGATGAGCCAATGCGCAATGAGCGATTTGATCGTGGTAAGAAGGAGGAGGATCAATAGCAGTAATGAAAAGGCTGCGGAAAGGCCCCGGATTGTTTGTGATCATAGTATGCCGTGTCTCGCGCTTTTCGCTTACCCATTTACTCTCCTCATCATATCTTCTGCATGTCTATGGCAATTGCTTTGAGGCCCTCGCGATAGGATGGATACTTGAGTTCTGGAAGAAGTTCTTTCATTTTCGCATTTGAAACCCTTTTGCTTGCTCTTTGTTTGTGGCGTCTTGATACATACTGGGTTTGGACGGCCTTTGCTTGACACGCGAGACCTATCTTATTAAGAAGCGCATCGGCATACTTGAAAACGTCTTTGCGGCTCGCTGGAAGATCATCGCTGATATTGTACACATGTTCGTATCGTGGAGCTTTCAAATCAAGTTCAGTTGGTGTGGACAAGATGGCCGACGCTACTGCTGCGGCGAGGTCATCCACATGAACACGAGATACCAGCATATCAATCGTTTCTGAAGTCTGTCGCAGCACGTTTGGATTGCGAAGCAATGTATTCAATGCGTTCCGATTGGGACCATAAATGCCAGCTAATCGGAAGATGAACACTGGAAGTCCTGTTCGATAAGCAAAGTGGATCCAACTTTGCTCGGCCACGATTCGTAATCGACCCTTAGGGGCTGGGTTCAAAAAAGGGCTATCTTCGTCAACCACTGCACCGTCATGTTGGCCGTAGACGCTCGTACTTGAAAGATATCCCTTACCTCATGCAAGTTGAAAAGGAAATCTAGGTTAGTCACATCGAGACGAATATCAAGTATAGTAATGTGGGTACAGGATAAAAGAAGAAAACCTACCAGCCACTTGACAAAAGGAGCCTCTTCAACGAGCTTCCCATATTCAAATAGTACCGGATCGTGCCGTTGCGAGACATTTGGAGCTATGGTGCATAACACATGAGTGGATTTGTTCAAGTGGTGTGCAATGAATGTGTCCATCTGCCTTGTCGTGCTCTCTTCCACTGAAAGTGCTGTTATCGAACAAGTACGCGCAACCGAAGCCGTGGCCGAGCGTTCGGTGATACCCGCTACAGATCCTCCGCTCTTCTCTATTGCATCAGGAAGGATACACCACAACAGAATGGTTAGCAGGTTTGGGAGTTCTGAGCAGCAAGTCCATCGCAGCAAGAAAACTGTTTTGCTTACTCAGCTGTTTAGCAATCGCAAGTCCGGAATATCCCAAGCCAAAGACAAACAGATTTGGTCGGGTTTCTTTATTGCACGTCCTCGAGTAAGACATTAACGGACCGAAACCATAAACAAAGCTCAGGTGCGGCGGCGGCATTGTGGTTCTGGAAGGATCGGGCCTTCGTAAGGTGGAGAGTGAGGTGGCACCAAAAGTCTGATTCATCATGATCATGACGATCATGGCAAAGAATGCATGTGCAGGTTAAGCCGCGAAAACGTTGCGAGACAATTTTTGGAAGCCTTGTCGCCCACTGCGTGGCGCAAGCTCTATATCGCACCATCTTATGCCAGGGTGAGGGTTCACATTTACCGAAGGTCATGCACTTAGCATTATCATGGTAGCCTTCAACTCTGTTCTTTTGCTTTTCTTCGTACGTTTCACAACACAGTGTCGAACTCCCCAGCCGTTGCCGCAAACGTAAAGAGCGCCAAAGTGTTCGTGCTAAAGCGTCCGTGACGTTCTTCTTGTACCCGTGTTTCCTTCCAACCTGGTAATCCCACTTCCTGGTGAAACGCATTGCTTGTCCGGATACGCTACGCTCGTTGCTAGCTGTTGGAAGACACACGGTGGTGCTTTTTCATTTGTCTGTCATGGTTCACCTCACCCTAGACTTTGACACCGACAATCCATTTCGCAAACTTGTAGACGTTTTTCCAAAGATTATTCATCTTCGAAGAGAACCACGAGAACATTCGTCGGGATAGTTGTTGGTATGTTGAGGCCACACGTTTTACGAATTGCCCCGGCAGGGTTGCTTCATATTGTCTTTTACATGTACCGTTCTCCTGCTCTTTCCTTATATTCTCTGCTGTTTTGTCGTCAAGGCACCAGCTCTCCCAGCACGCAGAGGCTATACTTCTGCGAGGCGGACTCCGATATCGATCCCTGGGTGTGAAAGGCTGCTGTCTTCTTCTCTTTGCCTCGAGATGCACCCTCCTATTACTAGATTTCAAGTAGTAGGCTCTGTCCTGGTGCTGTCTGACTAGAGCGCACCATGCCGCGGCGTCGAGGCTACCATTGTCGTGACTTCTTATCTTTTCGCCGTTAGCTTTTAGTTTCAGACCTTCTTCAGCAACGACATCGATTGAAGACAGATCTTCCGTTAATGTTGCAAACGAGGCTGCGATCACACTGGTCGTGACTATGCTTCCTCTGTCTTCGAGAGTGGGGGCAATTGCGCGAGCGGCGCTCGCACCGAGAAACCTCAACCGGCTCGAAAGCCTTCCCCCTTCGTAACGCTGCTTTTTCGCTTCGTCGAAAATTGATAAGCTTTTAGCAGAGGGTTGAAATCTCGGAGCGTGGAGCTTTGACTGCTCCCTTGTTCCCTCTTCCCTTGTCCCACGCGACCCCAATGACCCGCGCAACACCCTTGCCGTCCTGCCTCCTCCTTCGCACTGCTTTTTTGCCTCATCGAAAATCGAAAGGCTTTGAGCTGATGGTTGGAAAGCTGGGGAAACTTGCTTTAAAGAGCCCTCATCTGTGTATCCATCTAGGTCTGGAGCATTCGCAGTCTTCGGTCCATGCTCACTAGAACATGTTCCGTTTGTAATGCCTCGCAGGGCCACCCTGTCGACGACCTGGTTTTCTTCGAACGTTTCGCCCTTCGGAGCAGAGAGCCCGAGATCGTTGCTGCAACTCACCATTACGAATTCGTCCTCAAGTCTTCGCTCGTGAATAAGTTCTTCACCAATTGAGTTCGTCTTGTTATTGTATGTGAAGAAGACTAACTGCTAAGCAACAATGAGGGGAAGGAGGAAGAGGGGATGCTTGTTCGCTCATGGTTAAATAGGCTTGAGAAAGAGCTTCCAAAGCGCCGATTCCTCCCCTCAACATCACCTGATACCCTTTAGGGAAGCACATACTTAATTATTGCAAGACAGTTGAAGATGATTTCGATTATTTCCGAGTCACCCTTTGCCTACTATCACATTGCATCATCAGAGTATGTTTGCAGCATAAACATACTGTAACATTCTACGGAGACGGTCGCCATATTACACCATCAAGGAAAGGCCATAATCATTTCATGGAGTCGGACTATCGCATTAAATTCAATAGTAAGCAATGATAGAAACATGCTAACGCTCGAAATGACAGGAAATGAAACAAAATCCCCAGCGGAATATTGTGAGGAGTGTGAAATGAAGTTTGCTCAAGCATCATCACACAGTCTCTGCTTTAGGCTTTCCTTTATGATCAGCAATGAGAGAGGTGAACAAAACTGCCTTCATTATTTTGTCGATTACGTGTCTTTACCATGAGTCAGTTGCTAGGAGATTCGTGACAATCCGAACGATCACGTCGCATCATTATGCTGGTGCAGCGATTCGTTGTTTTCTTGAAGAACAGAGGGGCATTAATCTCATTACCCTATTTTCACAGTGAGAGCAGCGAAGAATCCATATATTGTGTTGCAGCGAAGTTCTTTTGTGAGGAAAAGATATGTCAAAGTCGTCAAAGTGTATATGCAACACCTCTTTCGCTGATAAAGAACGATGATATTTAGATAATATTCGTGTTGTATTGTATTCGTTGGGCCTACGAAATTTCATACTGGGTTCGGTGTAACGTACTTGCTCTGACCACATCCTGCTGTCGAAGGCAAAGAATACATAGTACAGTATAGGTGTCCAGAGAGTTTCTTTCACAGTGCGACCGCAACACACACGCCAGAAGTCACCGCTGCAAAACACGCGCTTCAAAAGGTTTTGCAAAGATGTGAAGAAGGATGGAAAGGACGAATCAGATTTGCAACGGACTCCAGAAGTATGGTAGATGGGTTGCAGAGCTCGCTTCGACAGCAACCCTCTTCGTTACAAACTGTTTCACGAATACTAAGTTCCATTACCGACAAAAGAGGCTGTTTCGTTGATATCGTTTGGATACCCGGGCATTGCGGCCTTCCGCAGAATGAACGGGTGGATAGCCTTGCTAAGCAAGGTTTGAGCACTCCTTTGAAAGATCAATTCAGAGTACTGGTCTACTTTGAGGACGCCAAGACACGAATAATGGCTGCCTCTAGAGCCAAGCCTTTGATCAATGATGTCCCAGAAGAACTACAAAGCATCATATCGCCACGGAAAGCAGAAGTCACACTGTCTCAGATCTATGTAGGACACACGCCGAAGCTTCACCCTGTTGCAAGCTACATAGGAGGGAAACCATCATAATGTGACTGTAATACGCACGCTAACAACAGCGCTGAACACTATGTGCTTCGTTGCCCTAAGCGGACAGATTCTAGGAGACGCGAGCTTCCTGCCGCAGCAGAGAGAAAAGGTAAGACTTTGGCGGAGATAGTCCGCCAGTGGCCACAGAAGGTGTTAGCCTTTCTTAGGAGAGAGAGGGTTTTCTCATAAAAAGGAAAAAAACCTCTATCAATATGCCGTAATCAGACATATTGAACCTTTTGTGCTGCGTTGCGTCAAGCGGACAGAATTTAGAAGACGCGAGCTCCCTGCTCCTGCAGAAAGAAGAGGTAAGACTTTAGCGGAGATAATCGGCCAGTGGCCACAAAAGTTGTTGGCTTTCTTGAGGAGAGAGACGTTTTTCAAATTAGAAACCACTATCAGCGTGCCGTAATCAGGCATGCTGAACCCACAATAAAGAAGAAGAAGAAGAAGAGAGTTTCTTGGGTTCCTGCGAAGAGAAAACTATTAAAAAACATCCAACTCGTGATACCCCCAAGTATCTCTAAAGTAGATGCTAGTAGGTGTCTCTCCGTCTGGGCGGGTATGCTTTCCTTCTTTGCGTGAACGTGGTGATTTATCAATTGCAGAGATTATTAGACGATGGACTGTGAAAGTGTTCGTCTACCTGGTGAGAGAATGTTTCTTTGAACGGAAACGATCTGCGCTATGTTGGAATTATACATAGGCACCTATAAAGAGAGAGAGAGAGAGTCCCTCCGCTAATGCCGCTATGGGGCATTAGAAGCACCCAGTAAGTTTTTTGTTTGTTGTTGTTTGTCGTTGTTTGTTTGTGAGCGTACGCTAATAATTCTGAAACCGTGGCGGGAGTACTTATCAAAGAACTTCTATCTCTACAAGTATTCCAATACTCCAGCCGACACTTTTTAACTGGCGCTGAACTGCAAGCCCTTGGTGTTCTTTTGTAGTCGATAATATCTCCCACCTGGACACACATAAGATATAACAAAAAATTCAATTGTAGAACCAACCTGACCTCGTTCTTTGGTTATTGAACCTGTCTCGGACCCAGGATGTCCGTAAAATCGACCCGGCAGTCGGCGCACCGACAGCCTGAAGACCTGGGCGGTAGCGTCGGAAAAAGACCCCCGCTTATCTGTGCGAAACAGAAGGGACGAGGCACGTGCAACTCTGCGGATCTTACCAACCTTTCCCTAACTTTTCCCAGAAAGGTTCATGGAGGTTCCCACGGAAACTCTGGCGGGATCGCGGTGGGTCTCCAACGGAGACCAGGGATTTTAGGAAGCGACAACACCGCCTGTACAAGGATCTGAATGGTTTTACATGGTTTTTCTGGACTTACGCTGAGATCTACAGCACACACGGGCCCCAACCCGATCTTACCGCCCTTTATCGCCAAGGATAAAGAGAAAAGGGAGGGTAAGATGTCACCAGATCTTCTGGGTGGCGCGAACGTGGTACATGGAATCCGCCTTGTCGTGGTGTACCCCTTACCTGGCGTTCTCTCGAGTTGAGGAAGGATTAGCATAGCAAAGTCTGGAAGAGGCGAAACGCGCCAGTACGAAATGGATTATACATTCGGGTCTCCCCGCAGAAGTTTTGTACCATTCTAATACGTCTTGGAATACCAGTTGGTGAGCGTAACACGGCTGCAGCATGGTGGGAGCAAGCAACAGCCACCAACAATATTTTGAGTCGGAAGTTAAGACTGGTGTAACGGGGTAGAGAGAACTTGTCATTCACGAGGAGTAGCTAGCGGTTAACCTTAGTTGTTGAGAGACTGAGAAGGAATTATGATAGGCTCTACCACAGCGTCGCAATTAGACAATGTGCGCCCATAAAGAAGAAGAAGAAGAAGAACCTGTCTGAAAGATGCACGTCACACTTCTACAGTTCAAACATGCCGTTAGTCAGAAACCATTGCAAGTATCGGAACATATCCAATGGTATGGCGGACTTCCTAATTATTAGTTTGCTTCGGAGCTCTTCATTGTCTTGCGATGTGAAATCAGACTTTGATTCATGTATGAAAGAGGAAAACTAGGACATCAGCTCTTTGGCGGAAGGCATGAACTGGTAGGTGCAGAGTGCATAACTGCTCCTCTGACCAAGAAAGAGAAATGGAAGAATCCAGTAGTTTTAAAACCAACAATGACAGGAAAGGCTTCTTCGCGAAGGAACCCCTACGGCGTTTTCGGAATTCCGAACGCGGCCTGGATAGACGCTTAGTACCAACAAGCGAGCTATATCGCAAAACAACTAAAAGGTTTACTACTACCAAATCAGTACTAGGGTTCCTAACCTTCTAATCGGTGCATACCAGGGACAGCACAATGACAAAGACAAGGATTTAGATATGTTGCGACGAGCGACTATGACGTTGACCCGAGATGTCGTTAAACTCGCCCAGGCGATCGGCGGACTGGTCGCCTTCGTCGACCCGGGATCTCTCTAGGAGCGACCAGGCAGTCGGCAGACCGACGGCCCGAAGCGACCTGGGTGGCAGTGTTCAGAAAAGGTCCCCGCTAAGCTGTGCGAAACAGTAGGCACGACGCACGCGCTTCCAGGAAGATCTTGCCAGCCTTTCCCTGAATTTTCCGGGAAGGGTTAGGAGTTGCACAAGGAAACTGAGGCGGCAGTCTTACCTCACGCAGCATCTCAGCATCGCATGGATGATGGAAGAACACAAGCCCGCCCGTACAGGGACCTGAATGGTTTTGCAGGGCTTTTTACGGAACTTACGCCAGGATCGAAAGACAGCACGTGTTTTAGGCCGGGTTTACTGCCCAAAATCGCCAACGGTAAAGAGGAAAGGGTGGGTAGAACGTCGTTAGTGCTTCTAGACGACGAGAACGAGGCACATTAGAATCCGCTTTGTCGTGGTGTGCCCCTTAGCTGACGTCCTCTGATGGAAAGGGAAGGAATAGCAGAGAAAATGATGGAAAAGGCGAGCCGCGTCAGAACGAAATGGATCCGATCTCTGGTCCTCCCGTAGAAGCTTGGTGCTGATCTTTCAATGTTCCGAGATAGTAGCCAGTGAGCGCAACACGGCTGCTGCAAGATGAGAGCGAGCAGCAGTCATCGGCTACATTCCGGGGACATGAATAGAGATTGGTACTACAGGACGGAGGAAATCTTTCTTCTCCGAGGAGCTTTACGTAATACATAGAGTTTAGCGTGCTCGACGAAGAAAAGCTCCCTTGTAATGTTAGATTCTATCACAATGAAGTAGTCAGGTAACGTGTGCCCATGAAGAAGAAGAAGAAGAAGAAGAAGAAGAAGAAGAAGACTATGACGCCACTCCTGGAGTTATGGCAGGTGCGGGTAATTCTACCGCTGCAGTTGCGCACCTTCGGTACCTATGTTAAAGAGCGTCTGACTGGCTCACGCGCAAGAGAAGGCACGAATGATCTGAAGGGCTCGGTGAGAAAGTCCTGGTAAAAGTCCCTTCTACTCGAAGTGGGAAACCGATGCGTGCATTGATATATGTAAAGTCTGCATTTGAATAATGAAGATGAGCTAGCATAGATCCTAGGACTTAAGCTGTTGAAGTTGTGCTCAACAAGAACACATTCAGGTAGCGGTGGGGCATCCAGTTCCTGAAGAAAAATAAAGAAATGACATGTGAAGAAGGCCTCAAAGAAACATTTCAAAGCGGGGTTGGGAGGGAAGCAACGGATACACGGAGTAGCAAGTGCAGGCCGATGTATCTTCGCGTTCTTTCATACAGATAGTACTTCTGGGTCTCGCTTCTCGTCTTTCCTTTCCACGCTTGGAGGTTGCAACAGGTACATCTCGGACAGCCCGCTAATCCTGCCTGTACAGAGTACTGTTAATATGTTCTGACAACGATCCTAGAGAACGCTCGACTTCGCTCGCTACTCCCATTTTCTTAAGACTTCATACTCGTATTCTTCGAGACAATTCCACGAAGTTCGCTCTTAAAGCATTCGCACCTTACGCAACCGTTCCCCGCGCATCAGCTCGCCATTCTTTTCAAAGCGGATCACTCGATCGCCAGCTCTATGAGCTTCAGAACGGCAACCTCGTAACTCAAGAGTTTAGCCCCACTCTTTAAGTCAGCTTTCATCACTCAAATGCACTTCATCGTCGTCCCGTTCACTGGAGAACAGGTTCAGACGGTACTGATCCATGAACCTTCTCGCAAACCACGGGAAGAACTTCCACAGTAGCCAGTGTGGCCACCGCGCTCTATGCCAAAACTCGTCCGGCGCTTCCATGAATGTTTTGGAGCTCATGAGCTTCAACTTTCCATCGGTCCAGCCCTCTATTTCTTTTGGCTCGTCACAGATCCAGCGGAAATGACTCTCCTTTGGCAGGTGCCTCATAGGACCATTGTGGCTCTGTCCTTCCACCATTCGTCTGGACGTCGTATCTGTGAAGAACCATACGGGGTGAAAGTTATCACCAATCTGTGAGATGGCTTTCTGCGCTTGCTCGCTGTCCAAGAAAATGATGGTAGCTTCCGACACAATGAACCACGGTCCACCGGCTTCCTTGACAACATGTATCCACTCCGTATCCGCCACGCTACCAGCAAACATCCTCCTGCGCTCCTCATCCTGAAAAAACCTGCGGCGCAACTCAATCACATCCGGCAGATCAAGGTCGAACCATCTAACAGTACCGTTGTCAAGGCGCTCGAAGCGCGTATTCAGCCCGCATCCAACTTCGACCACTGTGCCGTTTGGAAAGCGATGGAGAAAGTTATTGACCTCGTTGTCGATCATCAGTGTGCGACATACGGTTGCTAAAAGGTCGTCGTTGCACTGCTCCCACTCGGGGAAATGGTAGCTGAGCGAGTCTATGATTTCGACCGACTTGGGGTCGGAAATCATGCCGTCTGGGAGCCGCGTTTGTTGCGCTCTCCCTAGGAGCGGGAGGAAGAGCGTTTGCTGGACGGGCCCTAGCTCGACGGTGGTGTTGGCCATCGCGATGGGCGGGATGGGATCGCGGCTGGGAGATTGGGACGGTGACAGCGAAGACTACAAAAGATGATGTGAAAGGAATCGAGTCGTGCTCACAGACGCCTTCGAAGCTTCGCTGGCAACTATTTCTATGTTTTCTACCTTCGGTAATCACAACGCTCTATACAGGGTAAGCGAAGTTCGACCCCACAAAAGCACCAGGGATAATCGTTGCGCGTGAACAAAGGTTTGACGTTATCCGCGCAATTATGGTCCTGACCCTGCAGCGATCCTGCAGTCTTTACGAAACCACATCCATCCACTGAGGTGCGTTTTGTGCTGGTTGATATACGTGTACCAGCTGCGACTATCATCAGTTCACACCACACATGTGGCCTAGTCGTTTTGACCATGACACGTTTTACCCTTCATAATCAGCTGCTCTGTTCGAAGAGATGGAGAAAATCTTCAGCTTGCGTGCAACTCCACTGTGTCTCTGTGGACGCGATAGTAAACCTGCCCCTTCCTTCTACAACACTACTTTGCAGTGGCGGCAGGAGTCTTTCCAAAACCAGGAATCGTCAACCCGGCCAATCCGTCCTTCGTATGTTCCCAACCCCTTTCGTTCGATCAAGCTGCTCGCAAGTCACCTCATTCGAGTACTCCCAGTTTGGTTCCATCGAAAGCCCAAGGGCGCCGACCGCCGTCTGCCGCGCAGCGTCACCAGATGTTATCACGCACTCCCCATCCGCCACGCTCCAAATCCGTCGAATACCTCCAGTCTCGAACGACACAACTCGCGAGCCGTCCTCGTTCACATTCACACCAACCACGCATAAACGGTGAACGAACGGTGGTGCAATCACGCTGCCACTGTAGACGTCTCAGACGCGAACCATCTAGTCGTATGAACCAGAGACCACTCGAGATCCGTTACGGGTAATTGCGTACCCAACCCGTGTGACCGACGAGAGGCTGCCCCACACCCGAGGCCACTCGAGTTCCGTCCTGGATGATTGCAACGCACCGCACTGTGTCCGTATGACGGACGAAAGTCTGCGGTACCTGCTTTCTGTTCGCCACATCCCGCACCCGAACCGTCCCGTCCGCCGAATCCGAAACCACTCGACTCCCGCCTCAACTAAACCCTACACACACAACTGCATACTTCTGTCCAACAAGTGACCGACCTACTGGATCTCCACTTCTCACCTCCCACACCTGCACCCCTTATCGTATGAACCGGAGACTACTCGATTATCTTGACTGATTGGAGCAGACAGCACCAAATGCATGTAACCGGCGAGAGTCGTCCTTCCGGCTCTCTGCTGCTACCTCCCACACTCGAATAGTCTTACCCATTGAACCAGATACCTTTCGATTTCCGTCCGGGTCCATCGTAACACAATCCACCCCACCCGTATGGCCGCCCACAAGAGGTTTGCCCACTGGCTCTCCCCTGCCCACGTCCCACACTCGTCATCACCAGCATGATGTTACGATAGGGTAAAGTTGAGAAACAAGGACGCAAGCTTTCACACTTTGTTGTCGGGTGGTGATTCTTGCGCCAGCCGACTCCATTACGTGGGACACCCTGTTCAACTCAGAAAATCTCTGGAGATCACGTCATTTCCTCTCGTGTGTGGTGCTTTGGGCTGCACAGAGCGTGGGGATCGAATGAAGTGATATCCGTGTGGTTCTGCAAGTAGGAGTGCCTTGGTGTGGCCCGGCGAACGAAGATACACCTTGGGAACTTGACGAAAAGGGTGGGATCTTGAAAGAAAACTGAAAACGGCATTGGAGCAGAAGTTCATACTGATGTTGTGCTTGTTCACAGTACGCGACGTGGCTGCGATGTAATAGCATCGTCGTGTAAGATGAGCAATTTGACGGAGTTTGTCAAGAAAAAAGACGCCAAATGTGCCATAACAAATCGCCACACGCAGACTTCAAAGGGTTCGTCGAACCAAAAGCGTGACAAATTGTCGTCGTCCCCAATGCCGAACCTTCCACCTTTATCATGATGGTGGCCATAGATCGCTGCTTAGTTTTTGTCTTGGAAAAAGGGCGGAGGGTTAGAAATCTATCCCTTCCTCTCCCTTTAGTACAATTCGGTCCGCTTTCCCAAGAGCGTTTCATTGCTTCGGAATGATTCTTGCCCAAGCATATCGCGCTGGTTCTTATCAGTGACCTGCTGTGGATCGCTTGTTGTCGAGCCATAATGAAGCGTTAAGGGCTTTCTATGACAGATGTAGATAGTACATGCGTACAATAAGGGCGGTTGCTCGAAACTGGCAAAATAAAGGAGCAGACTCCACCGTACTGATAGCATATCTCTCCCTTTCCCCTTAAATGGTTATGGACTTCAGGTAAAGGGTTAACACGGTACAGTACTCGAAAACGGCACCCGTGCACCCGTGGTGTGATTTCTGCTACAATGATTCGTCAGAGCAAAGCGCAACTGAAATCAGCACACCTGCTCACTCTAACACCGTGCATCTCCCTAAATCACACGCTCGCTTCATTTATTTATATAAATCACAGCGTCAGCCGCATAAGTCCCGTACTTCCCTGCGCGCTTCGGCTTTCTTCGACTAATTTACTTCTGCTATGCTGCTCTCCCCTTTCAGGGCCTCCCGCTACAGACCGAACGCGGAAACAGGTAGTCGTTCCCCATCGACTACGTTCCGCAGCTGAGCATACGTCTCATCTCTTTTGCATACCTTGTTATCCGCGCGTCGCGGGTTTGACGCGCAACACTTACACCCCTCTATCCCCAGACCCCAACACCATGGATTTGGGCTTAAGAAGCGTGTCCTCTATCCTTCGTCACCAGGAGCAGGATATGATTACGCATCCCGCTCAGTTTCTACATGGACATCATGCGCTCGCTCGTCGGATGGCGTGTACAAGTGAACTCACTGGTCACCACGGCTGTGTTAACCGTTTGGCCTTCGACGACGAGGGTAAGCTTTTGCTCTCCGGCTCAGATGACTGCTCTCTTCGTATCTGGTCTGTGGAACATGACAATCTCGTCGTACCGAAGGGGGTCATTACGCCAGGACACGTTGACAACATCTTTGGTGTTGCCTTTATGCCTAACACCGGCAACTCTTATGTGGCATCAGCTGGCCTTGATCAACAGGTTCACTTAACAAACGTAGAGACTTCAAAGAGCCTTCGATGGTTTTGTCACACCGACTCCGTCAAGACCGTTGCCCCGCTTGATGCAAATGTATTCATCACAGCTTCAAAGGACGGAACCTCGCGTCTATTCGACGCCCGCATACCTCCAACGAGTCAAAACCCCTCCGAGTCCTCAATAATTGTGGTCAGTGTACCGTACACCAATCCATACTCAAATGGAATCAACTCAGCTATTCCATCACCCACCTTTCCCAACCATATCTTGATCTCCTCCGGAGAGGCGTTCTTGCGTGTATTCGATTTGCGTTTCAATGCATGCAATCGCCTCAACTCTCCACGAATGAAACAACTCAAGTCGCACGCAAGCTGTATTGAGTCGTACTGTCCCTCACACCTACATGACTTATCCCCAGAACGTTGCTCTTCGAGAGGGAATATTCAACCAGCTTACGTCACTTTTGCTACCTTTTCACCTGACGCAAATCAGATAGTTGCTTCATACTATATGGACGCTGTCCATGTCTTTGATCGCCGAATACAAAGTCCTACCGCTTCATGTCTTTCTGGATTCAGAACTAACTCAGAAAAGAAACGCGTGATCTGGCATTTTATTCAGGAAGCCTCAAACGCTATTGTGAATGGGTGTGTCAAGGTGACTATAGCATTGGCGAATCGCGTTCTTAACCTGGAACCTAACAACATCCTTGCATTACTCTATAAAGCAGAGAGTTTGCTTAGGCGCAAGAACTGTAGCGATTTTCGAGTGGCTTGTGAGTGCTTGCAACAGATAATAGCCATCGTTAAGGAAGATCCTCGATCCATCACTGCATTGTGGGGGTCTGATGGTCCCCATCTTCCTCAGTGCTTCCCAGTGTCGTTAGTATCATGGCAATTGAAAGCTGAAGTTTGGCTAATGATCTTCGAATTCCGACAAATAGTAGCGATGTATAGGATGATACCTCACCGTCTGGAAAGCCCGGGTTGGCGACCAGGAATAACAGGCTTAGTAACACGAAGACGCTTTGAATATCTTAGAGAACTTTGTCGTGAACTAATGGAGAGGAGGTCTAAGTTCTTTAGAAAGATCCATCCTACCAATGGGCAAACGTCTTCCAATTCTGTGCCTCCGGGATACATGAACGACTCAACGGCTCTTCGCGCGGAGATTTGCAAAGCGGCGACTGGGACAGAGAAAGAAGTTGCTCATCTCTATAAATCACGAGCATCGCAGCAAAGGAAGCAAGTGTTGGACGTTCTCGCAGATATGTTTGCAACCAGACTCAACGAGCTTTTCTTTGAGTTTAGTGACACAGTTGCTGATCTTCCTCCGCACGATGGGTGTTTGCATGGAACACTCCGCATGTCTTCTACGAAAGAAGTCTGGAGAAGAATAATGGATGGCGAAGAAGTACCAGAGCGATTTGCGAGGGAGTTGAAGGCCTTGGAAGCTGCAGAAAAACGACTTCTGGAGAAATTCGATTCTGAAGTGCTATGGGGAGTTCGCTCGAGTGATGATATACCGTGTCGACGCTTCCATGGGCACAAGAGTGAACAAACTGATATAAAAGAGGCAAGATTCTTTGGAAGTGACAATCAGGTTGTGTTATCTGGCTCTGATGATGGGTTTGTTTACATCTGGTCTGCAACAACTTCCGAAGTGCTCACCAGAGTAATGGCTGATGAACAGATTGTTAATTGCGTTCTTCCGCATCCATATCGTTCGATGATAATTGCGTCTGGAATAGACAGCACTATAAAGGTATTGACCCCGGAGGGTTCAATTACGAGCACCGATCGTTCGATGAGAATCGGGTCTGGAATCGACAGCACTATCAAGGTATTGAGTCCGGAAGGTTCTAACAATGAAACAGACGACGAGTAGCCATAGTCGGCAAAGAAAGAACACCATGATGCCGTCTGTTCCGAGAGAAAACTGGTTGAACTCTCGCTAGATGAAGTCGGAGCAAGTTCTAGCGATAGGTAACAAGAACTTGAGAGAAGCGCAGAGCTCCTATGAGATGCGACATAGAATAGTTGCCACCATTGTAAATTTTCCCGGTAGGCATTGTAGCTGAGTATTATAAAACACCGGATAATGAGTTACAAGCAAGGGTGGTGGTCTGTTCTTGCTCACCAGCCCGGACTACATATAAGGGTGGACAGCTTCAGAGAGCTTGAGTTGCAGTTGTGATACACAGGACTTCATCAGCGAACTCGTTCATGCTACGGTCGCAATACCTTTGCTCGCAGCAGACACAAATGGAATCGAGCACGTCGACAACTAGTGTTGTCTTGTTTTGCTTCGCACACTGCGTGAAATCTTTAACGACCAACTTCCTGTTCGTCCTGCCTATCGTAACCTTTTACCCGTTACATTTATATCTTATGAGGCATATTCGTACTGTTCGATAAGGGGGGCAAGCTTTCTAATATTGTGGACTCCTTTACAGAGAATCATATTCAGCGACCTCCACGGCCTTTGAATTTTCTCACCCCTCTACCTGCCCCAGCCATCATTCCTGGCATACCTCCCATTCCGCCACGCCCCATTCCTCCGCCTGGTGCTGATTGCGTTTGGTCGTTTTGCGGGTTCTGAACCGTTTCGTCAACTGACAAAATCATGCACGCCGCTTCAGTTGCTGCGCTGATGGCATTAACCTTCACAAGGGCCGGTTCCCAAACAAATGATTCCCAGGTGTTGCAAATACCTGCTTCCTCTATGTCTACTCCATACCACTTTCCGTCCTCACCAGTAGCATGTTTAGCTCTGAGTTTGTTAAGAATATCCGTCGAGTCAAACCCAGCATTATCACAAAGGGTTCGCGGAATAACTTCAAGCGCTTTCGCAAACGCGAGAATCAAAAGCTGTTCCTTGCCATGCACCTTTAGTGAGTAATCACGCAAGTAGCGGCTGAGTTCCATTTCGACAGCACCACCTCCAGCCACCGCTGTAGAATGCTTAATAGTTCGACGAGCAATCATGATGGAGTCATGCAGAGAGCGTTCGGTTTCAGCCATGAACTGTTCGGATCCACCTCTCACAATTATGGTTGCTGTCTTGGCCTTCGGACACCCCGTGAACATATTATAACGCTCGTTTCCGATTTGTACTTCCTCGAAGATTTCGCAAATTCCCACAATTGTATCGTAGTCAGATTCTGCCACACTGTTCATTGTAGTCTGAATGACGCCACCAACTGCCCTTGAGACACGATGTAAGTCCGCTTCGTCAACTCTTCCAGCGCAGAAGATGTCTCTGTCTGCAAAGTACTGAGTAGCAAGATCTCCAATTGCCAAACGAGACAGAACAACTTTGGCACCGGTTTTTACGATCTGGTTCAACTTTTCATAGATAATGTCCCATTCTGCATCCACAATGGCCTGATATTCCTTTGTCGAGTCGACACGCACTTCAGCATTCTCCTTTTCTGCCTTCAGTTCCAGTTCAATGTTCAGCATGATAACTTTTGGGTTCACAAACCTCTTCGGCTGTTGCTCGAATCCAGCGTACGAGAATGTCTTCTTAAACGCCACGCCTTTAACGAGCATTGAGTCCGTCGCGGATCCCCCTTGAATCTTCTTGATTCCGATCATCGAAAGATCTAGATCTTCATCTAATGCCAAAACTGCATCAGTAACAATGCTTGAGAAGAATTCCTTATGATGAGCTATCAGTTTTGAATTCAAAGTCGTAGCTGCACATCGCTGCAACAGCAAACGAGTTTCTTCAGCATCCTTCCCATGAATATCAATGGCAAGCTCTCGTACCCGCTTGACTGCCAACGTCGCAGCCTTCCGATATGCGCGGATCACAGTGCGTGGGTGAAGGCCATCTTGCAAGTAGTCCTTGCAGTTTTTAAGCATTTCTCCCGCCAAAAGGGTAACAGAGGTTGTGCCATCGCCGACTTCGGCATCTTGAGATTTTGCAATGTCCACTAACGTACGGGCTGCCGGATGAGTTATGTCTAACAATTTCAGAATTGTGGCACCATCATTTGATATAGTTACCTTGTCTCGACCCTCATGGATGAGTTTATCTAAACCACGTGGACCCAGCGTTGTTCTCAAGATATCGACGACAGCAAGACATGCGTTTATGTTCGAGACTGTGATTATGAATGTTAGTATCGAGAGTTATTTGATGTCTCGCATATTCTTCCTGTACACGGATTTCGAACGTCGCTAAGGGATCCGAAGAACGTACCGAGCTGGCCAAGGCCCTGGCTTGTATCTGTTCCCTCTTTGAGAAACAAGATCTGCGGAGCAAGAAACTGACTCATTTTCACCGAGCAGTCAGAAACCAGAACAGCTAATTTACCCTGTAGATCCAATCTGCCTCCTCAAAGCTGTTGTTTTTGATGCAAGTTTCTCACAGTGAGGCTCGTTGAACAGTCTACGGCAATAGTAGTGCAGACACAAACAATACGATGCGCCTAACTCGACTACGACAACAGCGTAGATATGGTACCGTGGGTAAGTCCCAAGGGTTACGCGGCCGATTGCGCCGATCTTTAGCGATACACCGTGCAAGTCCACAGTATGGGGTCCACAGTGCTGAATCCACAGGAAGGGATCAAACGAATTCCATTGATCCAGGAATGAATGAATTTCTGTTCCAACAACCTCTTTTTTGGTATCGGTCGAAGCCTATCCCTGTGTAGGCTAACACGTCATGTACGTGTACATGGCTACGCCCAGAATACTGTACCGGTTAAGGGTTACCAAGGGTACTAGAGCATGAGCTACAGCATCGATAAAAACTCCAACTGAACTTATCCATCTGTGCAGGATATTCGTCAGCCCATTATTCCATTCCTCTTTCTCGTTTCTGGAAAGAGCTCAAGACGCTGTTGCCTACCTAAACCCATGTAGTAAACACAGTTTACCAACAAAGCATCACGGCGCAAGCGTGAAACAGGCCACCGCAGAACTCAAAACATTCCTGGAAACCACTGCAACAGTCTATGGCCTTCAAAGCAAAGCGAAACAGAGCAACAGAGTTGATATCAGCTCCAACCACCGCATTGTGCAAACGACCAAAGCATCACCAAGCAAAACGACAAACCAACCCAGCCAGAGATGCATGGTTGCGCTTTGAGTCTTCTGTCCAGGATGAGCTCAACTCGCTCTACAATTCTCCCCTGTCCGAGCTTGCGAAATACATCGACTATTTTTCTGAAGATGGTGAGATTGTAACTGTGTGTGTTCTAATGGGCGCAGCTGCAGCTGCCGGAGACCGGGAACAGACATTTCAACGTATCGTTCATTTCTTAAAAAGAAGTGCAGATGTTGAAGTAGTTCCCCTAAAAGCTGCGGACCATGCGCAGATCGATTTGGTAATTCATCAGCTTGAGTCTATTGATTTCTCGCGTCCCGCAATTATCGCGGTTGATGATGCCGATAGGTTTCCGGAGTCAGTGATACGAGATATGATATACATATGTGACAAGGTCAAGACTTGTGAAGAAGCGAGAGCCCTAGCTGAAAAAAGCATTCCACCTCTAACCTTAGTGCTGGGGGTGGGAATATCTGATTCACGATTTCATTCCGCCCTTGGGATTGGAGAAGCAGCTGTGATCCTTCCAGCAATAATCCGGATGCCTACTGCAATAGATTGCTTCCGCAGAGTAGTGAACGCGCTTTCCCAGAGTGGCCTCGAGTTATCGAGAAATGTGTTTGACTTGCTTTGCGGTGAGTTCATTCATCATGATAGAACTATTGCGATGGTTATGAGATCATTGCGACTTCTGTTCACTCTTCATTTTTACCGTGAGCCACTGGCAGCTGTCTTTTGCCGAGTCCTCAACGAACGCGAAGGGCTTCATGCAAAAGACCAACAAATTATGAGACGTATGCTGCAAACTTGGTTAAACAAGCAACTATTAATGGAAGTTGACAAAAAGGATGTTCCTTTTACGGGTTTGTTGGATGTTCCGGTACAAGAAGCAAACCGATTCAAGTGTTTGGAAACGTTTGGTCAACTTCAGAAATGGAAAACAAGACTCAGGCTTCTGCAACGATTAGTCCTGACTTCTTATAGAGCATTTAATGTGTCCCCGCGTTGGGATACCTCTGAAAATCTGCAGCACAATGAGATAATGGATGATTTACAAATTAACATATTCAGAGGCTTCCTTGTGGACGATGAGACTCTAGATGTAAAGGTTGACCGACTCATTGCTCCAATACTTGGTATTGTGCGGAAAGCTGGTCGTCCATCTCTGCGACAAATGATAGACATCGCCCAGAAAGAAATTTCAAAAGCACCGATTCATTCATTCGACGAAGACATTGGAGAAATACACCACGACCTCAGCCTGCTCCATGATGAAGTAAATAAGAAGACCGATGTTCACCAAGGACAGCCAAAATACCCACCCCGAAGAGCGAGTTCTAGCAGATACGCAAGGGGTGGAGGTGCCGCGAGAGATCGTAGGGATCAGCTTATTTCGGCAGTGAGGTCTGAAGTACACAGCTCTGATTCTCTGGTACCGATTAGAAAGAAACTCGAAACAATCATAATGCGAATGGTAAACCTCATAATCCCTTTGAAGGATATTGCCATGCATGAGACGATACTGGTATCGAATATTGAGGAGCTGCAGTCATTCTCCGGTGGTATGGGAGGGTCTGCAGAACCTAGAACGTCTTTGTTTACTGCGATGCGACAACCGTCTAAGCTAATGGAGGCCATACCGCCACATGCTCACCCTGATGTGGCAACCGCGTACCGCATTCTGGCTGAGGGGGGCAGGCTAGTTAGTCTTTATGACTGGTATAACAATTTTGCTTCCATTGCCACTGCGGCTTCAAGGAGAAAAGATGAAGAAGGAAACGTTCAAATAGTACCAGTCCCTCCAGCCGAACTTCAAGCGCGATTTGCGCGAGCGTGCTCGGAATTGGAGTTCTTGGGTGTCATGAAGTACACAAATCGCAAATCAGATCACGTTGCAAGGCTGGTCTTTGAATAAACAATTGGTTTGAAAGTAGCAAGGAGACCCCCTTATGCTTCAGTGGGTCCTTTTTCTTACACACAATTCCCGTGCATCTCCCGCACATCTGCAACCATCCACATTCATGGATTATATATCACATTGTTAACGAACGTTCCTGTGTCGTATCTTAACTCGTAAGCCTCGTAGTATCTATATTCAAGCTTGCTTGAGCAACACGCGATACTGGAAAGGCCTACCGGAATTGCTTCTGGGGCTGCGGCGGTGGTTGCCCCCGGGAGGCATACCCGGTGGCATAGGCTGGTTCATTCCTGGGTTTATTCCTCCTGCACCATGCATGGCTAAGAACTGCTTAAGCTCGAGCACGTAATTACGATGCTCTGCGGGTAGCTGATTAATCTCTTCTTGACTCATATTCATAACGCCCTGCAGCAAGGCTTCCTGTTCACCCATTCCTTGTGCAAAGGGTAAGCCCGGCATCTGCATGAGTGCATGAGGCATTCCACCTTGCGGAGGTGGGCCGTTTTGAGGTGGGGGCGCTGGGGCCACATGGGGCGGAGGGGGTACGTGCGGAGGGGGGGGAGGCGGCTGATTACGTGGTGGAGGTGGGGCAGGTTGTCTTTGACGCGGCGGTGGTTGAGCTCGCGGCTGCATCGGTGGATGAGCCTGTGGTGCAGGCATCATTGGAGGAGGTACCATTCCTAGCATGAGCTGACCCTGCATGATAGCTTGGGCAAGACGAGGATTTGCAAGAAGCAAGTCGCGCATCTCGTTCGGGTTTTGCACGATAGCCTTCTTTAAATGAAGCATAGTCTGGTGAACTTCTGGAAGAGACATGCGCTCCATACTTGGATTGGCAGACGCCAAAGCTGGTGGTAATGCAGCATGTTGAAGGTGCGGGTGTGGCACTTGATGGACATTTTTCTGCCCAACATTCTGCCCACCCTGCTTTGAAGCTGGAGGAGTAATGTTCTGAGCGATGTTCGGTCCATTGCGCGCAGCGATCTGTTTGTCACTATCAGTGAAGTCGACGCGGAGAGGCCGACCGTTAAGCATAGTACCGTTCAAGTTGCGTCTTGCGCTCATCGCAGTTTCTTTATCCTCATACTCACAAAAACCGTATCCTTTTGCTCGTCCAGTTTCGCTGTCGTGCATGAGACGAAAATTGACGACATTGCCAACTTGGGAGAACACCTCATGTAGCTGTTCCTCTGTAGTATCATATGAGATATTTCCGACGAAAACCGTAGTCCCCGGTGGACGACCCATTGTGTCGATGTGAATCTTCCTTTGGTATCAGATTAGACAGACGTGCAAAAATATATGTACGCCCAACGCTTACGGCCTCGTGGAAGATCGAGTTGTGCCGATAGTTTTCGCGAAGTCAAGTGCTTTCTCGACAGGCAAGTAAAGCAAGTGCAGAATCGAGCAGAGCGAATTGCCGTATACCCTTGGAGTTAAAGAGGCGTTTGGCGGGCGACGGATATTCTTCTATTGTAGCAAACTCTGCAGTTCAAAGGTAAACGTTAGCAGGATGAAGTAGGAGACCCTGCTTCACTACCTTCGTACTGAGCAGTCCGGAGTTGGCCAAACGTTGCACGACGGAGGAAGACTATAACCTTTACAGGCACAGTGGCCTACAACTTATTTCTGCATTGGATCTTCGTTCTACTGTGTTTCCTTTTTAGAGTTAATTAGAATTCTCCAGCTTCATGGGATGTCAGACCGCGCACAGTACGATGTGGCATGGGCTTCTTTTAAATGTGAGAAGTTCATGGTAGCGCAGTGTAGGGGGACCTCCATCACGAGCAAACACAGTCGGCACAGGAATCTGCCGGGAGCCTGTCTAGGACTCCAGGGGGATTTGGGTTTACTTAAGTAGGGATACTACGCGACATTTCGGGATACTAAAGTCTGTCAGTAGAGGTATTGTCAGCGTAAAGCAGTACGTCAATTCTCCGTTCTTTGTGACGGACTTGTACGTGTTCTGACACACCCCCCGTCGCGTAAGTGTCCACTACAACATCATGCGTTAATACCAGGTGACAGAATGGTGCGTCATGCCTTTTGAGATATCAATCGCCCAGTGACCATCGCAAACATTTGGTTGGTCTTTCTTGAATGATTCAGCCTTCGTTTTGTTAAAACATCTGCAATGTTCAGCAGTTCTGGTATCCAAGTCAATATGTCGAGGTCTCCGGCCTTGAAGGCGTCTCTTATCACCGTCATAGTTTTTCGAATGTGGAATTCCCGTGACTCGTGTAACTCAGTGATTTTATCAAAGAGTGTCTTAGAATCTACGAGAATGTGGTGTAGGATGTTGATGTCAGGAAGATGTTAGAAAGTGTGGTCTTCATGACAAAACCTCTATTCTTTGCTTCAAAACAGGCAAGTATCTCCGCGCCAAATGACGAATAAGTGACTTTGCGCTGTTTCGTACTCTTTCAGTATATTGAATGGAAGACGGGTTCGTCATCGAATGTTTTAATCAACTTCATCTCACATATTACTCTGGTCTGTCCGTAAGCTTTCGTCTTACTCCCATATGATGCATCAGAAATATTGATAAAGGCCGCATTTGTAAGACGGAGTTGTGACATGTACTTGATCGTTGGGCGTAACGTAAGTACCTCCAAAAGCATAGCATTTGCTTCTACCAAATGTCTAACGGTCTCCGAGGTCTTGCTGCATGCGCGATGTGATGGATGATGCTTGTGGTAGGACGGCTGATCCCAAATACATCAGCGTGCCTGCGAGAGAGCAGTATTTTTTCGTTTCATAATCAGTGGCACGATGGTTTCTTTCACTGCGTTTCGCTCTGAATAGTTCGATCGGATATAGTCGGTTCATATAGGATTTCATCGACATTGTAGTACTGCCATTTTCCTCTTTCTCGATATCGTACCCTGCAAAAGCTATTTTTCGTCCGATGCACACTTTTCAAATCTCAAACTCTAACTGCAACGATTTCATGAAATTGCCAATGTCGCTCTTTGACGCAGCAACCAGCAGGTCATGTACTACCTTTGCTACCAAAAGAATGATGCTTGCCGATCCATTGCTTTTAACGAAGAGTTCCTTAACGCCAAATACGCGTTCTAGTCGTGCCGGTCCAAGCATTCATGCCTTGATTCTTTTTGCCCAATGTTGGCCTGCCTCTTCGATTCCGTAGGGTAGTTTCGTGAGTTTTCACAGAACTCCTTTTCTCTTCCAAAATTCGGGCGCCGGTCTGACGAATATTTCTCGCAAAATGGGACCGCTCTGAAGGAATGCACTTTTAACGCCTGCGACTCCGAAGCTAAATCCGATACATAGTGCGATGCCGATGAGGAGCCGAACGATGATCATGTCAGCGTTTGAAAAATCCTTGCGAATCTCATTCTTCATGTCGTCTCTATTTACATGCGTGACGAGCCTGGCCTTAAGCTTGCGCACCTTTTCGTCGTCTTCTTTCACCTCAAATATGGTATGTGACGAGATGATGATCGCATTTCGTGGGACTGAATTTTCGAGTACTTCTTCGTAGGCGTGAGTCCAGTTGTCACTATGCCCCTTTTCTACAGCTTTTTGAATAATCCACGGTGTGGCGAAGAGCAGCTCTCCAGCTCAGACTTGGCGGGATCTAACGACGTTTTGGATGTTTTTAAGTATCGCCTGTTCGTTGGATTGTATTTCGTGTGTGCCCTTGAGCTCTGGGTTTTCTACGAGCTCCATGCTGTAGTCACCCATGTCCTTGTACACACTCTTTTGGTTCATCAAGTTACATTTCATCAGAGATCCATCTGCTATGGGTTCAATTTCCGTGTCGCTGTTGCAACCTGGACTTAGCTTTAGGTCTATGTAGTCTTCCATTAGCCCTTCAGCTAAAACCTGTGCGAGTTCGGAGTTCAGTCGTAAGCGCAAGTCCTCGTAGGCTATCTTTGAGAGGTGTTTTCCTCCTTTTCGACGTATCTCAACGTAGTGGTGTAGTGCCTGCACTACTTCAACCGATCTCCACTCGTCTGGTTCGTTCTGCTTCGAGGAACGGTAGAATTTCAACACCTCGTCGCCGGCTTTTATGCATCTTGATGTCAATGATGTATGTTTATGTGCCTTCAAGGCCTTCTGAAGGGCGGTTGTGGCTGTCTGTTTGGTTTATACATCCATCAACTCTTGCGTCACCACTCTCCGTGGTGCTTCCGGTAGCGAAGGTGCGTAACCTTCGGCGAATTCGAAAGAGCTCAAGAGCTTTGATCCGGTAAAATAATTTGAAAGAAAAACGGCTCTGGACAAGATTGTCTTATCGGAATCGAGTGTCCCTTCTTATTGTAGCTTCTCCAGTATCTTTTTAACCACTACATTTTTTCTTTCTATGATCCCTGTTTTATTATATCGTCGAACTGGGCATGGTTTGAATTGAACATTCCTTCCTGATAGAAACCTTTTGTCTTGACTTTTATTGAATTCATCATCAGCCGAGAGTGCCTCCGGCTGCCCGTGTCTGTTGAGCCATTCAGTCTCTATCGCTGCGATATTCGTTTGTAACTCCCGATCGTTTGTAATGCACACCTAAGAGTACCCTGTCCCGCCATCAACGATATGAAGCATCGTATATTTTGTACCTCAAATAGTGCACACCATGAAGTCCACCTGAATTTTGACGTTGAATGCCTGATTCACGTGACTTGTAGAGATCTTCCTTGAAGGTACCGGGGGACCTGATCCGGCATATATCACAAAGTTTGAGGCTATTTGCCTTATCTCTCGTTCTAATTCCTGAGACATGTCTCCCGCTCTTCGACAATGGCCAAGATTTCGTCTGATGGAGCATGCGTCAAGCGATGTATCCGCTTCGCTAGAGTTTACCAAGGACTTAACGCGTACTTCCTTCGATTGAGAACTGTCCAGAACAGATAACGTGCCCCAGATACTTGACAGTATCTGTGAAGAAGTCGCAGTTCCTCAGTTTTAGTTGAATGTCTGCATCCTGTAATACGGTCATGACTTCTCTAACGTGAATGAGATGGTCGTCCAGATTATCTGAGAAAACGGTAATTTTATCCAGATATATAAGACAAATCCGCCACATGATGAAGCGAATGTTTGAGATTTCAACAGCACGCTGGAAAGTAGCGGGGGCATTCAGATGCAAGTATTGCAGTTGTGTTGTGCTTGGGAAAGAGACCACCGGAGTGTGTTGTGGAATGTAAAGAATGTCGGGATGGGTCTTCACGTTCCACAGAAGGCATAGTAACGAGTTGGTTTGCAGTCTGTATAGCCTGAGACCATTTCGCTCCCATTTCCTCACCTTGAATACACGCTTCGCGACGACACAAGCGTTCATGGACATTTCATATGTGACAGAAGGTGGTCCCTACTTTCTCATACTTGAGGGCAAGGCAGCTCTTGCTCTCCTTACGCAGAAAGAGAAGAACACGCGCTCCAGCTTTCTGTGAGGAACTGGTCCGCCTTCGTTGAACCCATTGCACTATGCGCGTGCTAATCTGCGTTCGATCCTTCAAGACATCAACGTAAGGGACGTCATGCCCAATTTGTACGATGTGATCCACCCCAAGCCAGATGTGGTGTTCGAGTGGTACCGATCCGTGCTAAGCACGCCACAATAGTAACAGAATGCGCAGACTGTAGTGGAAATCACCGCGCAAGGAGCAGAACAAGGAGTAGTCGTACGTGGATACAAAGGGACCCGAAGTGCCACAGTCAGTGCTCCTCATGCAAATGCAGGTGCTCTCCTTGAAGATGTTCTTTGTAGGGGGCCAACCATGAGGGGAACACTCGTCGGGAATCCGACTCGCCAGTACAGAGTGGAGTCTCAAGTAACGCGCTTGGTAGAAAGAACCGTAACAAAAAAAAGCCGTAGTGATGGCTGCTGCTTTTACTGATGCTGGAGATGGTGGGACTGTGAATGCCGCAAACAATGCGCAAGTGCGGTACCTACTTCTAAAACCGGCATCCAAAATGGCAGAGAAGGGCACTTTCCCTCTGCTTTACCCGTACAGCGATCAGTACGAATCGTTTGGCATCGGCGTGTTTCTGGACGCAAGGAACTCCACACAGCAGAGCTCAGATCTCAGCGGCAACGAGTGGAAGCTCTGAAAGCTCACCTGGGCTGCGAACGCAAGGAGACGACTGTACTCAGACGACATACTCCTACACAATGGACCTTTGATGCAGATGTGGATGCTTCGCACCCACACAAAAATTGAGGACATGCGACTGCGTTTACTGGAGAGAGAGCAACTGGCGCGCATGGTATAGAAGCAGGAGATCCAGCAAGCACAACAGAAAACTGGCCAAGTGTCACCATCCTAGTTCGAGCAAATGGGACGTATCTTTCTGCCCGATGACATGGTCAACTCAGCAGCGTACGGGAAAAACAAACGCATGGATGTAGAGTCGATGGTGACGCAGAGAGGATGTCCCTCTCTCTTCATTACAATAACCATGAACATCCGGCGAGAAGACATCAAGCGCCTTGGGATGGACACCAGCAATCGTAGCGCATTTACAGCACAGAGTAGCCGCCCTCGACCATTTGACCGACCCGATCTGATTGCAAGGGTGTACGACCAGTACGCCAATGACTTCATGAAGGACTTGGAGACGAACTCGGAGCAAATCTATGTAATGAATTGCTTGGGGCTTGCATCAAAGCTTGAGTTTCAAGAACGTAATGTGCCTCATCACCACATGCTCGTGTGGCTCGAAGGATGCGTGATTGAGGATATTGATTTGATCGACGAACTGATTCGTGCAGAAGTTCCCCTTCCGTGTGAAGACAACGTGTTGGGTGGCCTTATTCAGTCCATGCACACAGGCATCACCACTCCCCCTGTTGCCGAATTTGCGCTGGGCGGTGCACGTTTGGATACAATAGCAACATGGTTGTGATGAATACGTACAGTGAAGAAGGCACGAATCGCGTGATCTACCGCAGAAGAAGGCAACGAGACCTCAAGATTGTGCCGTACAACCCAACTCTCACCAAGAAGTACCGCTCCAGTATCAACGTAGAGCGCACGCCAGTGTATTACAGTGGGTACGATACATGCTCCTAGGGATGCGCTGTTACGAAAGATTCTTAACGGAGTATCTGTATTTTCTAACTGATGCCACGTAGCACACCACCCCAGAAGAATCGTTCCAGCGGACTGTAATTCGATTAGGTAGAATAACCTAACTTCGATTTTTATAGGGTACAGTAGATAGTTTCCGTCGCGGTCAGCTCGCGGCACTGTATATAGTGCGCCACTGGAGGTCCACCTCTGGGGAAGTAAACTAAGAACCCTCGAGGCTTGTTCTAGTTCGTCTGGTTCAACCTCGTGGTACTCATCTTTAGGTACACTATTACGTCACCCTCTATGTGGGGTTTCTAAGCCACCGATACCCAGTGAGTCCCATAGCAGCGCCTGTAGGATCATCTTCTGCCCAGTGAACCTGCTCTCCGCTTGGTGCGGATCTACTTTCAGGATTCCCCCAGTCGCCGCTCTTATATTAGGCAGACCACCACCTATTGGAACCCTTCTGCTACACCAACTCTAAAAGTTTTATTTTACGGACGTTATGCTCACCACTGGCTGTGCCACAGCCAGGAGGGGGCGCAGTGGCCTATCTGGTGAAGTACGCCTTTAACCATCCAAAAGCTCAGGAGGTGGTGCTGAATGTGAGTGGTGCTAATGAAAGGGGCACACGGAACGAGCAGCAACAAGAGCCGCAGGTGCAGAACGACATTCGTGCATGCATGCGATGGCGTGTGGTGGGCGCCGTCAACGCAGCTTGGAGAATTTTTGAGTTTTGTCATGTTAACATCATACCCAAAGTAGAGCGACTGGCCATTCACTTGGAAAGATAGCGGACGTTTCTGCTGAGAGGTCAAAACCAGCTCCTTTCTTCATCGCAGCAGTCTACGCTGGAAAGATACTTTGCCAGGCCCGAAGCATATGCAAATCTTGACTACCATTCGTATTTTCAAAGGGTGGGTTTGTAAAGCACGCTTCCTGCACGTGTGCTAACTCAACACGACGGGGACAGCAGTCAGGTGCCAGCAAACGACTGTAATCCGCCCATGTACATGATAGAGCGCACGGAACACGAGCAGTGCATCGCAAGGATCAGAAGTATGTCAGCGTCTGAAATTGAGCTGTTTACTTTTCGCTCGCTGCTCATGAATCACGGCTATAGCTCTTATGAAGACGTAAGGACTTTCAATGGACAGCAGTATGGAACGTATCGTGAAACAGTGATTGCAAGCGGACTGCTCGTGGAGTGATCCGAGTTTGATATTGCGTTCCAAGAAGCAGTGCAGATCTACAGCACGCCCTCTGAGCTACGACGTCTGGTTGTCACACTATGCCAACAAGGCGCAGACGCAGAGAAAATGGCTTTCGACAACTGGGAGGCGCTATGTAACGACATACATACAGGCAATGAGCAGCAACGGATGCAAGAAATTTATTGACGTGTGGTGGAGATCTCAGACCGGCACGGTGGGCGACTGCTTCGAGATCACAGCTTCTTCTCCCAAGATCTGCAGCAGGAGGATGCAACATTGACTGAGGCGAATCGAGCTACAACAACTCGAAACCCGCGAGTGGTGTGAAATGCTTCAACGTTGCAGTCAAGGTACGCCACCTTAAAACCTCGCCAAAGAAAAGTCCTTAACACCGTCATTGTCAGATTGAAACAAAGACAAGCACTGCAGGAGAGAATAAGCACTCCTAGAAAGGTTATCTTTGTGCAAGTAGCCCCAGGAACCGGAAAGACATACGTGCTGACCCTCCTCTGCGATATCGCTGAGTGGGAAGGAATGCACGACGAAATAGCTGCTACAACAGGCATTGCAGCTTCTTTGTACGAAGGTGGCTGCACTTTAAATAGACTGCTCGGACTAGGTGTAGCTGATACGGACAGCACAAACAGCACTACAGCCACGTTTTCGTAGTACGATCTGCAGTGCAAAACCCAAAGGTTGGGTATCACACTCAAGGTGTCCGGGGCCTTGCTCCATGTGGAGGCGGACCCACTGACAGAGTCCTCTGTATATCTGTAATACGGGCGTAACTCCGTAGGTATTTCGGGTTGACCACAGAGGTGGATAAAGAAAGGTGAACCGAAGCCAGAAAGACGGTGAGACCAGAGATCGGTGTGCCACGCGATGCGGCGGTTTAGAATTTACCCGGTGATGGGTACTTTCCGAGGACGGAGAAACACCTCGTTCCTTACCAATGTTCTATTACCCGGTGTGTTACCTATTGACATAGTCGAATCCCCCGATTGGATAGGTAGCATATCGATCGACCCGCATCTGTTGAGGATCCATGACCACAAAAGTGAAACCTTAGACAAGGCACGTGAAGAGATTACGACGTTTGGGTACAAACGGCTAAGCCGTGCGTGGAATGCGAGCCCAGTCCGTACTGGTATAGATTCGACGTATCGAGATACCGAATCTACAGTGAAGTATCGTATGGAGACCAATTGGCTGCATTCGACCCCTCGGTGTTAAACGGGAATATCATTTGTATCGAACCCGATATGCTCTGCTGGGCACGGCCCCTCCTTCGAGCGAAGTTCAGATACATACGGCGAGCCGTTACACTCGACAGGGTCGGGAGTTATATCCGGTTTGAACAGAAAGCGCGATCCTGTCACAGATACTTGATCCCATACGTGAACATCAAAACAGAATGATACCAGCCACAGGCTTTCGACGGGTGGTTCGTACCCTTACCAACTTGGTGGTCTCGTGTTGAAGTACCCAAAGGGTGTTACCCGGAACTCCCTACTTGTCTTACGTACGTCGCGTCTTGCATGCTCATCAATCCGAAGTCTGGATACTGGTCGTTATTACTCGTGGAGTGGGCTGCCCGCGTTGCATTTTTCACTCTTTAGGAAGCATATGACCATTGTGGGGTTTGGTGCCTACCTTCGTACCTCCGACAGTTAATGCGAACAGTGAATCTCCAAACCGTTCTCGGTTCCAAAGAGAACGTGGATGAACTGTATTACATCTTAGATGTAGTTGATCAGGTTAACTGGAACACCGTGTCGTACGGTAATCGCGCGATGGGTAACCGTTCTCTCTATGACCTTTGGGTTGTTGGCATCCAGGACCTCGACATTTCATCTATTACAACCCGTAGGAAGGGTGCGAGACGCCACGTTCTCAAGCGATAATGTTAAGCAGCGCCCCACGCGTGATTCCTCAGGATCACCCCACTGGGTTTGTCTTAAGTGATGATAACCATGCTCCGGTTGGCCTCGAAGATCCAATGTTGAATGATGAAGCGAAGGTGCTCGGTGGTGCCGACCCCATGGCAGTTTTGGACCCTTCGGGTGGCAGCGTTGCTCAATCCTGCGCTACAGGAGCCGTAGCACCATCCGGATGGAATCTGGGAACTCAGAAGTGTACTCCACCACCAACTGCAGTATCCACGGAATTTGCGGCATTGCGAGCTAACCTGTTGAATCCCAGTTCCACCTGGTATGAATGACGTGAGCCAGCTACTAGCGTTTGCAGCGCAGCATACGCCAGAAGCGTCAAATAAAGGTACTGCCGGTCTCTCACTGGGAGTGTAGCAACATGGCGGTACTTGATCACATATTGATAGATCTTCTGAACAGAAGGTAAACAAACTTGTGCTTTCATATTTCATCTTCTTCTTATTTCTTGCTTCTTCTTCTTACTTCACACTTTTTCTTCTTCGAGTACTTCATAACCATGATGCCTATCCTCATATATCATTAATTCGGTCAAACCGTCAACTCGGTGAGTAAAGGGGAATAATCCTGGAACCTCCACTCCTATCAGAGTTCTCAACTCGTCATTCTCCTTGAGTTCCTCCACATACTGCGTCACGATAATATCAACGTCCTGCCTAATCTCACCAAGTGTGGTTACCCAACTTGGGCATTATCCAAGATGGATGGGAGAGCCGAGCGTATCCTACGGTGATAAGATATAATCTTGGACCTTTGGAGGTGCTCTATAGGTTCCCATGTACCTTCCTCGGGTGGATATACATACCAAGGGATGAGATACTGCAGTACTCCATCGCGAGTTACATGACGTATGATACGTTCCACGACGAACTCCTGTGAATACAATTCTGTGTTCTGCATCACCATGACGCGTACCGTGGCCCAGTGTCCCTTTCTCGACCCAAAGTAGGGCTCGAGGTGCCATCAGGGGGGATACTAACCCTCTCGGGGAGCGGTGACAGCCTCAAGACTTCGTCGTATATCGTCGTGGCAACGATATGACAACTTAAGTCATAGACGTCCAAATGGCGGTCTGGGAAGCTCCTTTGAAATTATTCACTCTCATGATTACAACAAGCTAAATAACGTTCATCATGAGCGAATACCCGCGGAACGGTGGCCGTGGTGATTCGAGAAATTCTCCTTATCCATGCATATGTACACTTGCTACGGAGAGACTCACACTCTGCACTAGGGTGGCGGGTCAATGAACAATGTGCTTTTGCCATCATATGGTTGCTTTGGGTGAAGCCCACGAAAGCCACAACATTACTGTGTGGCACCAAATGTTGTTGCATTTTCCTACGGTGGCCACGGAGCGTGTTCAAACGCTTCGGCATTCTCTGGCACTGTAACCCGGTTCTCTGTTCTCGCCACCAGCAAGGTTGTCACTGCCTACGCTATTGCGTCCAGGTTTACCAATGACGGTATGACTTATGCCCAAAAGTGCTCAGAATTGACTTCAGTAATTTAACGGATCTTCGTTCTTCTCTACACCACGAGATCGACCAACGTAGGTTGCAATCGCCTTAAGAAGGCGCATATGAGTCTACAGAGACCGCCTTCTCAGTGGGTTTCACAACTTCGCGAGTGCGATTGTCCTTCTTCGTTGAAGATGACGGTTCAAACACAGCATCGGTGGTACCAGTATTGTCTTCCCGTAGTGCGGTAGTCTGATCCTTACTGAAGTTACTCTCTTTGAGTTTAGGCCTAGCGTCTCTTATATCTCAAAGGTTCGGTTCGTTAGTAGAAGTTCCTCCCTCTGGAGCCAACGCAGTGTTGCCACGAGATCCAGCGAGCAGATTTCCCATTGACGGCAATACATCGAAAGCGATTTCACCAGCACCCACCCCCTCCTTAGCCGGGGCTGGCAGAGCGGAACCAACCTCAGGTGGGGGTGTTACTCGAGTGATTACTTGCGGATTATTTCGTTGTGTAACACCAGACTCAACGTGTTGAGAACTCGATTGCAAAGGTAGATCGGCTAAACCGCGATCCGTTGTGGGAAAAACCGCAGGGCGCGAGGCGTAGAATCCGTACGACGCGGTTCATCCGATTGGGATACCACTGAAATCGTTGCAGGAGCGATAACCACTTCCATGTTAGGATTAGGAGCGTGGGTGACGCTATCGCGTCATATCCGTTCGTTTTGATTGTTAATATCCAACACAACTGTGTTCGCATCAGTAGATACCACTTGATAGGGTCGATCCACAATTGGGGAGAGCTTGTGACGGCGTTCCTCCTCAAGATTGTAGTAGTCTTTGCGTACGAATACAAAGTCGTTTGTAGCAACTTTTGGAAGAGGTGTACGAGCTTTGCTATCGAAATTACGCTTGTACGCGTCCTGAGATTTCTTCATAGCTTTCCAAGCCATCGGTACTATCGTTTTTAGCCATCGCTTCTACGATTCACGGTATTACCCTGGCGAAGGGTACTTCGAGAGAGAAGTTTGTGCCTCGGTAGCCACGGGTGGTGGGATATGGGACAAGACTAGCTCAAAAGGTGAAAGCGAAGTAACCTGATGAACCTGGGTATTGTAGGCATACGTGATAGTATCGGTGTATAAGTCCCATTCTTTGGGGTGATCCGTCACATAGGATCTTAATGCATTAAGCATTGTACGATTAAATCGTTCTACCTGCCCATTGCTTTGGGATTGATAGTTCGTTGTGAACAAGTTACTGATCGTCAACATTTGACAGACATCCTAAAAAATCTTAGAAGTGAACTGGCCTCCATTATCTGAGAGCAGATTCGCGGGTGGACCGTATACGAAGAACCCGTGAGTCACAAAAGCTTGCGCCACTGCAATAGCATTAATCCGTTTCAATGGCACTGTCCGTACCAGTTTAGAAAACCGATCAGTTATGACAAGTAAAAACTTGTGTACTCGAGGTGTTCGAATAAGCTCTCCAAGTATATCGCTGGGGTCGAATTCCAGTGGTGCCCGATGTGGGAATAACGTTAACTTCTTAGAGTACTTACGTGGCTTCACGTTCTTCTTAGCACACTCCGTATAAGAACGGCGAACTGCATAGCAGTCAAATGCCATAGCTGGACAGTAGAAATTCCGTCTGGGGGTTAAGTATAACTTTCGAACTCCAGGATGAGCTCCTAACTTTACATAGTGGGATATATGTAAGACTCACTGTTGCTATGAGTGCAGTACCACAATTTGTGGTGTAGATTCGACCAAATGAACAAGATATCCCTAATCATTCACCACGCACGAACGGTATTCGATCTCCTCCATTTAGGCGTGCTCGAATCTGCGTGCAGAACGAATCCAATGGGTTTTCACGGATATGTGATCTGAAATAGTCCACAACCAACCTGGTTATCACTGGCATCAGTGTCCACTTCATAGCGGAGCCCAAGTTTGGGAAGAGCCAAGACTGGTGGTGAGGTAACAGCACCTACAAGATTGGAGCAAGCAGTAGATTCTGCGTCACCAAAAGGTACCAAGTTCACTAGTTTTCCCTTGATTAGGAGCCTGTTAAGCGGAGCTGCAATATTCGCAAAACCGGGTATGAAACGTCGGTATGCGTTACAAAATCTAAGGAAGGATCGTAGTTCCGTCTGCATTAGTGGATACTTCGGTTTCTTAAGCGAGTTTACTTGAACTTCATTTACAGACAGCTGACCACGACGAATGATATGTCCAAGGTATTTCACAGAACCTGTAAAGAACTCGCATTTCTTCAACTTAAGAGTTTTTCCTGCATCGCACAGTACACGCATGACGTCGCCTACATGGTTCAAGTGGTCATTTGCGTTATCCGAAAACACGATAATATCGTCCAGGTATACCAAGCAGTTTTTCCACTTGAGTCGAGCTAACGTTATATCCATAGCACGTTGGAACGTAGCGGGTGCATTATTAAGCCCGAACGGCATCCGTTTGAACCGAAAAAATCCTTGGTGATACACAAATTCGGTTTTATCGCGATCATTGTCTCGGATTGGAACCTACCAAGAACCCCAGTTGGCGTCTAAGGCGGTGAACAGCGTATCATTACCAAGTGAGTCGAGATACTCGTCCATCCGAGGAATTGGATAAAAGCCTTTGACGATAACCGCATTAAGACGTCGGTAATCAATACCAAACCTCCAAGATCCATCGGGTCTCGGAACCAACACGAGTGGTGAAGCCTATGACGATTGAGCGGGCTCTACCACGCCAGCACGTAGCATCTTCTCGACTTGAGATTTCTCTTCTTCCCAAGCTTTTGGCCCTGCTTGATCTGGGTGTTGTGCGATTGGCCTTGTATCTGGAAGGAGATCAATATGGTGTTCCATGATTCCTATTTTTCCGACGGAGTCATCCCAAATGGAGGTAAACTCCCGCAGCCTATCTCGCAATCTTTCGCGATGTGCCCCAGGGAGATGATTTAAATCCAAGTTTTCCAACTCCTCGACATTGTGCTTCTGTTCACAACCGGGCGGTACAATACTCTTTCGAAGTTCCATTGGTACTGAAGCCGAGTATGTGGTCTTCGCTTGCGCTATCTTGGCTTCGCCAGCACTTTACCCCTCCTTAGGTTCTGCGATAACGAGAACCTCAGCAACATGCAACTTCATCGGACCGATTGCTGCCAGGTGCGGAAGAACGGAACCAAGTACTTGGTTTTTGCCTAACCACTGCGTTGTTTGGCCAAAGTTAGCAACCAAGACCTGAAAAGGTTTCTCGGGTTCAGCCGAGACAACACCATTCCCAAGTGCGAGTTGACGATTGTCGTAAAGTGAAGGTAATGGTTGAACGATGTGCACAGCATGCTGTTCGTTAACAACTGACTCCCAGGTCTGTGACTCCGGTGGTATTGCAACAGAGTTGCAAATACAAAGCTTCGTGGAAACAGGATTTATATCGTTAACTTCCTGTGCAGCGGGTATTGGAATGCGCTTAAGCGTAGCGCGTTTCAACGGTTTCGGTACAATCGGCACGGTGGATCCGCTCTCCATCTCCACTGTTTTCGCACGAGGGCGAATAGCTTCACCAAAGCGATCAAAGAAATCACAACCGAGTATTACCTGTGCTGCGAGCTTTTCTGATACAATGAAGTTCAGTTGTACCAGACAGGTTCCTAATCTCATGACGAGAGATATATATCCAGACGTTTTCAACGGGTTATTGCTCACGTCGGCGATATCCATCGTAGGTCCAAAGCAAATGTTACCGCGAAGGTTCGGTGCTACCAAATCCGCGTGGAATAAGTTGGGGGCTGCTCCAGTATCAAGAATAGACAACTGTCGAACCATGAAATGGTTGGAGAGGCCAAGGTGGGCATAAAAGTTATAGTTTCTCTTGGTCATCACCGAGACTCTATCCGGGATACAGAGATTACGGGAATATAACCACGGTCGACATAAAACCATTAAATGGTCTGAGTCAACGTCTGTTTCAGCCATCCTCCATGTAAGGGTTTTAACAGCTGGGGAACGAGGCTGTGCCGCCTTGGGCGTCTTCAACTTTGGCTCGGAAGACGCCCCACACGAAGCGGAAACTCCCGAAGTTAGTTTTTCGAAACGGATTGCACCGAATTCGGTGAAGCATCCACCTCGATGTATTCTTGACGAACCCCAATCACGGGTAAACCTTCTCCACCTGGTTACCAAGGTTAGGTGCTGGAACTGCATCGTCTGCTGACACCTGATTCAGGTATGCTTTCAGGAACTTCTGCTGTTCGTATGACGCAGTCCTAACACGAACCTTCTCCTCTGGCGTGAGGAATTCGTACTGTGCGATGATCTTCAACCCATCCAGCATGGGGAATATGCATTTGGGTGCAACATGACCATGTAGGTAGCAGATGAAACATATCAGCTGGGCTGAAGCATCGGATGGTCAATTGTCCACCCGACGTTGTGTTGTGTCCTTCCAACCCTGACGGGTGTGACGCTTACCGCTGTTCGCATAAGCGAGTGGAGCTGCCAGAACTTAAACGCCTCCATAACACGCAGGGTATCCATCCGCGGTCGGAGTCGATGTTGGCCGGAGATACGTAGTTCCCAACGAGTCTGGGTCACTTCCAGCAAAATGGCTGTTGTCGTTATCACTGGTTGCGGTTCTATCGCGCAATAGCGATAAAGAGGATGGTCTTTCTACCCTGAAGAGCTCTCGATGGTGTAGTTCTCGACGGATGTCGAGCACGATAAGTATCTCCCTCGGCTTGGGCAAATTGAACGAATTCGAGGTAGGTAACTCTCCGTTTCTTTTCGCGATGGCGAGCAACCAAATCTCTGGTAGCAGCATCAAGACCATCAACAGACATGGTGCAGCGTTCTTGGGCAGAATAAATAATACCAAAACGGTGAAACGCCTTTTTCAAATGGGTCAAATAAACCGTTTCGGTCGCTCCAGGCTTCTGCATTGTGTAGGAGAATAACCATTGGGCAGGTGCAGTGGTGAAGTAACCATGGGGCTGGGCTGGCAGAGGTCAGAGCATTGCTGGCTGAAATATTCCACGTGGCCAAGCCGGGTGCCTATGCAGGAGATACGAGGGGACAGTGCGAGTGCCAAGGCACTGTGGCCATAGGTTTAATTATGTAGCTAATTTTATGTAATTTGTCAGGATAGTGTCCGGAGGTCAGAGCGCCTCGCCAGCCATATAGGTTGAATTGAGTGCAGCCGATCTCTGAAGTGTAAGGACAAGCACCCTCACCGTCTTCTTGCCGTCATATGCAGCCAGTAGGACTGCAAAGGCCTCCAAGCCATGGCTACCATTCTCCCAACCTGTAGGGACTTGAAATAGCGCCCAACCATTGCGCCTCGCTGCCAGTTGGTTCCCGCGTCACTAGTAGACCCAGTGGTTTGTCACCCCAGTGGTTTGCTCTCTGCTGCTACTAACCCCTAGTAGACTACTACCCCAGTTGACCAAAGGACGTAGTATTCTACTACACATTGTATCGCGCATAGTGAGTATCACATCTTGTATAGCATTACCAGTTGCATAGGACCTGGGAAGGTATTGAACCGCTTCTGGTCAACAGGTTACCCCACCCTCCAATGCAAGGGAAGATCCAAGAACGGAATTGAACTGATCTTCAGCCATACCGGACAGAAAGTACGGTAGAGCGACATACGCTTTCGCTTCACTCATCCCGAGTATAGCAGTGCCCTGAACGAACTTCGCGAGGAAGTCAAGAACCAAGATTGGGTCTTCACCAGTAAGGTGACTCCGTCTCATTCTTTTGATACACTCCCTGACTTTCCCAGTTCCTCGTGACGATCGATCATTCGATGAATCGTTATGGCGATAATATCGATACGATAACATTTTCTTGAAAAGAGGATTCGTCGGCTTCAGCTCTTTAAGGGTAAGGTGGCGCCGTCCCTTCTCGCAAGAGCGAATAACTCCCTGAGTGTGGTACGTAGCTTTAGAACGTGTCGCGCGAGATCTCCCATGATCGATATCGGAAATCGATGAATCCGAAGAGAAATCACTCGAGTGACTGTCACAGTCTGAACCTGATGAGTCCGAATGGATGCGAACTCCCTTTTTGGATTGAAGCTGACTTCGTTTGCACGAGCGGCGAATCGAAATAACCGATGCATCTTCTTCTTGAGCACGTGCGTCCACGGCTTCATGCTGTGGTGCAATGCCCCAAAAGGGAAAAACACCGAAAGACGTTCGGGATCTTCCTCTCACGAGGTGAACCCAGTTGGGTAGAGCCCTCCCAGAGGTGTCACGGCGAAGCCGGTTTGTAGGACAAGGGACACCTGTCACGACTTGCGCAGGGAGGTGAAGGCGAAGAATCGGTATCCGCGTGAGCGGGGTGTGATCCTCAGTAGAGGTATGTTTCCACGTAAGTGGGGGTGTGTGAGCGGATGCGCACACGAGGGCCGCGGATAGCGGGAGGTGCTACCCTAAAAAGGGGAAAAAGGAAGGGCGAAGAGGAGGAAGAGAGGGCGAAGTGAGGCGCGAGAGCGACGGGGACGAACGGCGATGCCGGTAACAATATCCCTATACAGGGCGAAACACCAATGCAATTGGAACAATTATACTCCCAGTGATGGGTCCCTTTAGATGTGCAAGGGGGTTAGATGTCCCGTGGTTCACGGCGTTTCCCTCCAAGGAGGAGTAGAGCACGCGCACAAGCGGTAACAACTAGAGCCAATTCCCCAGGTTGGGGTCCCTTGTTGGGGAAGGTTTACTGGTGCGACGGCAGTGCGCCGTCGCACTAAGTACTAGCTTTCCAGAAATGGGTGTGAAAATAATAAATAGTATTAACTAAAGTACTCCACATTTCGTGGCAACATCCACTACTGTGGCCAACCGCCAATTGACCCAAAACCGTGTCCCACGTGTCCATACCCACCATTGTTGGGCGTAGTTCATATACACACTACACAACCGATAATATCGGGAAAACGACCAAGTACCAGGAATCCCTCCCTGAGCGCGTTGCACTTCATATCCCCCCCTAAGACGAGAAAACGACCGCGGACGCGGAGGATTCCCAGACGAAAATGGGTGATAAAAGCAAGTGCGCCGTCTCCGGTTCTTCTCTCCTGGCATAGCCAGCTATTGTAGTATAGTGTTGTGGGGAGCTAGCTGCTCCCTTGAATAAACTTTCCGGTTTAGAACGGTGATTCTCGTTTGAGTTCCCCGTTTTCGACGGACCTTGCCTTGTTATCCTTTCCTATCACCCTCCGCTCGCGCGGCAATGTTACCCAACTTGGGCATTAACCAGCGTAGCTGGGGCTGCCGTTCCCGTTTGAAGGTGGTATCGCACGACCTGCGACCGTGGGAGGTGTTCAATTGGCTCCCACGTATCCCCACTGGGGTCATACCCGTACCAGCGGACGCGGTATTGTAGAATACCATCCTCGTCCCAGGTGTGTCCGACAAGTCGGTCTACTACGAACTCTCGTTCGTAGACCTGCCGGCCGTGCCGGGTGGTGGTTGTATTCCCTTGCGAGGGCTGTCCGCTGTGCGGTGTATTGCCCCCATCCGGGTTGTCGGCGATGTCTCCGGCGTTGCCGTGCGCTGTCGTAGTGGCCAATGCTCATGCGGGAAAATATCCCTCAAGAGGGTGTGTGGCGTCACGGTTTTCACCCGCAAGTCATTCCCCAGAGGGGTGTCGTTGTTCCCGTCTTCACGGTAAGTCGGGCGAGCCGCCAGTCGGCGGGGGACTTGAACTCCGCGAGTGCGGTCTTCTTCGCGAACCGCGAGCTTGCGGGGTCTTTGCCGCGTATGCGGGAACGGCATTTGTGACATCCCTGCGGGGTCCCGTGCGACACGGTGATTGGTAAGCGTTCCGCCTCCCTGCCAGGTGCACGAGCGTGTTGCCTGGGGCTACCTCCGGTACACCGGTATTTTGGTCGGAATTCCCCTTTGGGGGGTGCCGGGCAGGTGCCGATGACACCCTTCTCAGGGGAATTGCCGCTAAGCGCGGTGCATCATCTCCATGAGGAGGAGCAGCGTCCGGTACGACCGGTTTCGAGCGTGCGATGGCGCGCGTTTTTCCCGAGTTCCTCGGTTCTTCGCCGCAGCGTTGCGGGGGTTGGCGCAAATTATTCCCTGGAGCGGGGGCTTCGATTCCGTCAACGACGGGAGGCGTTTCCGTCGCTTGCGCGCCAGGGCCTGAAGCTTCGACTGCGGCTTGGCTGCCTTTTTCCCCAAGAGGGGTGTGGGTATTTCCCTGTGAGGCTGGCGTATCTGGGCGCCTCTTCTCCGGGGGGCGCGGGTCTGCTGGACCTAATTGAACCGCTTCTGCGGGGGCTTCTGCCAATGGCGGCTTCGATGCATCGCTCTGCCCAGGGGATTAGGGGCAATCGTCACCATACTCCCTTATCGGGGATCCTTCCCTGACAGGGTTGTGCGGTAGTTGCGCTTCAACTTCCCGTGTAGCACGGTATATTTCCCGCGTTTGTGGCGATGCCTCCGGGGATGGATCGGGCGATTGCATTTCCGCTGCTGCGGTATTGGAGGGAGGCTTCTCGTTTTCCCGTGACAAACGGTGTATTTGCCGCTTTTGCGGGGCCTGCGCGTCTGGTTCCTGTTGCACAGCACTACCGGGGAACGGAGGATTAGTGTCGCGTGACATACTCCGTGCTCCACGGTCAGTGTTCCGTATGTTACGGTGTGTTTCCCGTTGCGACGGCGATATCGTTCCTCGAAAACGAGTGTTCTCCTCCCCCTCCTTAGACGGAGCGGCGAGATAAGGGATAACATTCCCCGCTTGGCGGGTATAAATGCGCGCCAGTGGGGCGGGCGTGGTAGAGGCGGGCGCTGAGAGGCCCGAATTACCCGGCTGAGCCGGTGAGTCCGACAGGGTCGGTAGGTCTGAGAGTCCCCGGCTGGGGTGTGGTAGTACCGTAGGCCTAGTACTCCTGGATGATTCCGGTGTTTCAGAGTCCGAAGAAACGGGGTTGCCTGGATCCAGGAATACCTCTGACGAGGGAGGAGGGGCAAGGACAACACGATCACGGGAAATCCGTTCGTGCGTGTCGCCCATCTCTACCACGACCGTGTCGGTGTTCACAGAGATGACCTTGAATGGTCCATCCGCCACAGGCGAGAGTTTGTGGCGCTTCTCCCGTTCCGGGTTGTAGTACTCCTTCCTGATGAAGACGTAGTTATTCGCCCGAATCGGGGACAGTTTCCCTCGCAAGCGAGCATCAAAATCCCGCTTGTAAGCGGCTTGGGCCCGTGCCATAGACTTCCGCGCAGCGGGGACCAGCCTGGCAAGCCATTGCTTCCATTGCTGCCGGTAGATACCCACTGATGGGAAATTGTCCAAGGTAGCTTGGGGTTCCAGCGCCACAGGCGGGGGTGTTCTAGATAGAACCAACTCGAATGGCGAAACTCCGATAGTCCGGTGTACCTGCGTATTGTACGCGTAGGTTACCGCATCAGCGTACATGTCCCAGTTCTTTGGGTGGTCTGCGACGTAGGAACGTAACGCCGCGAGTAACGTCCGGTTAAACCGTTCAACTTGCCCATTACACTGGAGGTGGTAGGTAGTCGTGAAAAAGTTCTTGACATCCAGGATGCGACAAACACCCTGGAAGAACTTGCTCACCAACTGTTTCCCGTTATCGAAGAGCACCTCCACAGGGGGACCGTAGACGAAAATCCAGTGCGTCACCAGAGCCTGGGCCACCGTGAGAGCGGTTATCCTCCGAAGAGGGACAGTCCGTACCAGCTTAGAAAAGCGGTCGGTAATGACAAGTAGAAACTTTTTTCCACGTTTCGTGGTGAGTAGTGGTCCGAGAATATCGATCGCGATAAACTCCAGCGGCGCCCTTGCGGGGAATAGTTTCATCTTCTTCGCATTTTTGCGGAGCTTGACGCGATTCTTCGCGCATTCGCTACAAAACCGCACGGTTGCGTAGCAATCCACCGCCATGGCGGGCCAATAGAAATCCCTTCGCAGGGTTAGATAGAGTTTCCTCCCACCTGAGTGACCTCCAATGGGGGCGTAGTGTGATAGATGTAACACCCGCGACTGCAGGGAATGAGGTACCACGATCTGTGGGCGGGCTTCAACCTTCCTTACGAGGTAGCCTTTGTCGTTTACCCCGAAAGGGAGATCTTCACCACCGTTAAGACGGGCACGAATCCTCGTAAAGAATGGGTCGCCGAATCGTTCTCGGATCATTTCTTCCGGTGATACCGGTACAAAGTTTCCCGGTAACGGGTTCTCAGATTCATCTGGCGATCCGAGTAGTTCGTCAAAGTCAGCATCCTCGTCCCAGTTTTCTGGCCCAGCCTCGACGGCACATTCCGGATCATCCGGGTCTATGGCTATGAAACATGGGACTTCATCATCCACCGTTGGGAGTGCTTCCCCACTTGTGGGTAACCGCGACAGGGCGTCGGCTTGGGTGTTCTGCGCGCCCTTTTTAAAAATGACTTGAAAGTCATATTCCGCCAGGCGGAGTCTGCAGCGCATGAGGCGTCCCGACGGGTCGGAGATATTCATCAACCACCTCAGCGAGGAATGATCCGTGTACACGGTGAAGTGAACTCCCATAAGGTAGGGGCGCAGATTGGTCATCGCCCATACGACGGCGAGGCACTCTTTCTCCGATACGGAGTAGTTCCGCTCATGAACATTGAGCGAGCGCGACCAATAACCAATTGGGTGTCGTTCCCCCTCGGGGGTGGTTTGAAAAAGAGCACACCCGACTTGGTAGTCGCTCGAGTCCGTATCTACGGAGTATGGCAACCCAAGTTTTGGGAGATGTAGGATTGGTGCTGATGTGACAGCCTCCTTCAAGGAGTTAAAGGCTTCCGATTGCTCGGGCGTAAATGTTCCCAGTTTTGGGGGGTTCCCCTTTCGCAACAACGCGTTCAGGGGCGCCGCGGTATCCGAAAAGTTCGGGATAAACCGTCGATAGACGTTGACCAGCCCCAAAAAGGAGCGCAGTTCCGTTTGAGTACGGGGCTCTTTCGCCTCAACGAGGGATTTGACTCGAGCTTTCTCGATTGCTAACCGTTCAGGACGGATAATGTGACCCAGATACTTCACAGCATCGGTGAAAAACTCGCATTTACTCAACTTGAGGGTAATTCCCGCATCGCGAAGTACGCTCAGCACGTCTCGGACGTGAGTGAGATGGTCGTCCAACGAGTTGGAGAAGTTGATAATATCATCAAGGTAGACCAGGGAACTCCGCCACTTAAAGCGGTTGAGTAGAATATCTACTGCACGCTGAAAGGTGGCGGGGGCGTTGGTTAACCCAAATGGCGTCCGCTTGAAGCGGTACGTTCCTGCGTGGCAGGTGAATGCGGTTTTGTCGCGATCCTCCTGTCTGACAGGTACTTGCCAATATCCCCAATTGGCATCAAGGGCCGTGAACACGGTGGCGTCTCCAAGGGAGTCAATGCACTCGTCCATACGAGGGATGGGGTACGTGTCCCTAACAGTCACGGCATTGAGCCGGCGGTAGTCGACACAGAACCTCCAGGTTCCGTCGGCCTTTAAAGCCAGTACAACTGGGGATGCCCAGGGTGATTGAGCGGGCTCAATCACATCTGCGTGGAGCATCTCGTCCACTTGGGACTGCTCCTCTTCCCGAGCTTTCGGACCTGCCCTGTAAGGGGGTTGTGCAACCGGTCGCGCACCGGGGATTAAATCAAACCGGTGTTCCGTTGCATTAATCTCGCCAAGCGAGCCATCCCACATTGTGGTGAATTCCCGTAACATTGTATGGAGCTTGTCGCAGTGCGACTCTGGCACGTGGCTGAAGTCCAGCGCTTCAAGTGCCTTTTCCGGATCAATCCGGTCGTTGCTCGATGGAGCATTGTCCTGTGGAACAGGTGTGGTTCGCAATTCCGAGTTACTCGGTATTTTCGACGCTGAAGTAGCGCTTTCCTCCCCCTCCTTAGACTTGACGTCTTCGGATGGCGGGGCGAACTCCTCAGAAGAGGTAGTAACTCTGAGTACATCGGCGGCTGTCATCTTCGTTGGCAGCATTCCCATAGGATGGGGGGTTACACTCCCAATTACTTGGTGTTTTACCAGATACTGGGGGTGTTTGCCAAGGTTGGCAACCAATATCCGGAAAGGAACATCCGGGGAAATGGAGACAATTCCATTAGCCAGCGCCAGCTGGGATTTCTCGTACAACGAGGCGAGGGGTTGTATAACCCGAAGACCGTGTTGACGGGAATTTACCTGCACCCAGATTTGGGACTCAGGTGGTATAGAAACCAAGGCAGCGACGCGGAGCTTGGTGGACTCGCGGGACGCGGGTGGTGGTTCCTGCGCAGCAGGGAGCGGAACTTGTTTCCGAGAGGACCGCTTTAACGGGCGGCGAACAATCGGAACCGACGATCCGTCGTCAAGTTCTACACGCCTGAGGCGGGGCCTGATTGCGTCGACAAATCTGTCGCAGTAATCACATCCCAGTATGACTGGTGCTGCCAATGAACGGCAAACGATGCAGTCCAACTTCACCACAGAGGTACCAAGTCTCACGACGAGGTCTACTGTGTCCTCCGTTTGTAACGGATTGTTGTTCGCATCCGAAATGTCAGGGACCGCGTCAGAGCGGATACGAGACCGCACAAGCGGGGGTAACAATGATTCCACAACAAAGTTGGGGCCTGCACCTGTATCCAGGACGGTGAGAAACCTCACCATAAACTGGGGATCAAGACCAAGGTCGGCATAGACCTTATAGTTGCGCTTGGCCAAGACCAAGACTCTACCGGGAATCCGGGGATTTTTACTCCGTATCCACAGGCGACGCAACACACCGAGGTGCGCAGAGTCCGCGTCAGCGGTGTCTTTCCTCGAGAGGACTTTCACCGGGGAGCGAGGCGAGGACGCCTCGGGCGCCAACAGCCTCGTTTTTGAGGACGCCCCTCCCAAAGGGGAGACTCCCTCAGTTAGTTTTCCGCCTTCGGCGGTGGGTTGGTTTCCTCGACAACGAGTGCTTCATCCCGTTGACGGGGGTTTCTATCCGCATAAGCGGGGGTTGCAACGGATGGTTGCGTGATCTCTCGAATCGGGGTGTATGAAGCTTGCCACGCACGCGGGGTCTGTGGTAGGGCATGGGAAAAGTCCGTTCTAGCACGGAGGTAGGAAGCCGTCGGGACGGAACGTTTCTCTTCTGGAGTGAGGGCCTCATAATTGGCCACTACCTTGGCCATATCCTTCAGTGAACAAATACACTGAGGTGAGGTATGGCCATGGGCATAGCACAGGTGGCAAATGAGAGCCAATACCGCGACACGCGGATTATTATTCCGAGTATCGGAGAAGCGAACCGCAAGGCGGGTGTAAGTCCATGCAGGCCGTTGATAACGGGAATGACCGTTTGAAAACGGGAGTCGTTGGGGTTGGACCCGACTGTTACCACCGTACAAAACGGAGTCTTCCGTTCCCGTATCACGGGTCATCTCCGTCGTTGACGGCAAATCACTGGTGGGTATCGACAAAACATCCCCCTGCACTAAATGCACGGTATCAAATCCCTGTCCAGGGTTCCCATCCGCAGTGAGCGGGAGTGAGGAAGCTTCGCTTTCCAGCAACAACGCCTTGGCGGATTTAGACCGATTGTTCGGAGTTCTTGCACGAAGTGCATCCCCTTCCACTCGGGCGTGTTGGACCGGCTCGAGATAGGTGATCCTCCGCTTGTCCTCCCGATAACGGGTAACTGAACTCCGGATTGCCGGGTAAAGACCATCGATGAACATGGTACTGCGCTCCCCGGCGGGGTATACGTTACCACATCTGTGGAAAGCCTTGTCAAGGCGCACCGAGTAATCGGTCTCGGTCTCTCCAGCACGCTGGACGATAGCCTGCTGAATAGCGGTGTTTGTGGCATAGGAGCGCAGAAGATACTGCACAGCCTCCGGCCAGCAAGTAACCCCTCCCTCGGAGGCACGAGAAGATCCTCTGATAGAGTTGTATTGGTCCTCCGCCACTCCCCGTAAGAAATACGGTAAAGCCAAATAGGCTTGACCCTCATTCATACCGAGGATATCGGCCTCCGCTACAAAGCGGGATAGGAAATCCAGTACTAGGACTGGATCCTCTCCAGTAAAATACTGGTTGCGGAGCGAGAGCTGCATTCGCTTAATGCATTCTCGCACATTTCCCGTACCACAGGGCGTACGTCCAAGTGACGAATCTCCGAGCCGGTAGTACCGGTATGATGAAAGCTTCCGGTAATCCGGGTTTGTCGGTTTCAATTCCCGGAGACCGGGGTATCTTCTCCCCTTCTGGCGGACTCGGATCACACCTTCAGTGGCCGATGACCGCTTCGAGCGGGAGGAGTAGTCTCGCTTCTCGTCCTCCGAGTCGGAGTCCGAGGAGCTCGAGCTAACCAAATGGTTTCGGGATGAGTCCGACGATGTCGAAGAATCAGAGTCCGAATATTTTGGGTGGTGTTTCCGTCGATGACGGCGTTTCTTCTTCCCAGCAAGCTGGTCTTTGTGCGATGCCTCGCTTACTGGATCATCCGGGGATGGTTTGTCCATGAGGACGAACTGCTCCAGCGTCTCCAGGCGGGCACCAATCCGATCAAATCGGGCTTCAACTCCTTCGATGAAGGTGGCGGGTTGTCCCAAACTCTCCAACACGGAGTTGACGTCAGACCGTAAAATACGGAGTTCCTCGGCGACCTCCTTTACGGGGCTTGCCAAGACCACCTCTTGGAGGGATTTTAGTTCCCTTACAAGGGTGTCATGGGCGGTCCACAGTGCGCGGACCTGGGATTCCAGGGAAATCCCCTGGGGGGTGTTATCGCCCGTTCCACGGGGGCTTGAAGCCGCGACAGCGGGAGCAGGCTGGGGTGCCTGGGGCACTGCGGCAACAGCCGGAGTCGATGCTGCATTCCCCTGCGGGGGTGATAACGAGGGCAAAAGGAGGTTCCGGGGTTCCCGGTCGGGGGTATCATTCCGCAATGAAGCGGCGCCAGCACGGCTGGAACTTGTCCGTATAGGGATACGGGGTACAAACCGAACTTCGGAAGTGTCCGCGTTGTCGCGGGAGCGACTACGCGTAACCATTGGCTTCGCATCGGAGGGATTTCTCGACATGAGAAAATACCGTTACGACGGGAAACGATCACGGAACTTCCGGTGAATGGAAACAAACCTCGTAAGAGGGAAAACAAAAACCGATTCTAGGTCGGGAGACCACTTGTGCAATGCCCCAAAGGGGAAAAACACCGAAAGACGTTCGGGATCTTCCTCTCACGAGGTGAACCCAGTTGGGTAGAGCCCTCCCAGAGGTGTCACGGCGAAGCCGGTTTGTAAGACAAGGGACACCTGTCGCAACTTGCGCAGGGAGGTGAAGGCGAAGAATCGGTATCCGCGTGAGCGGGGTGTAATCCTCAGTAGAGGTATGTTTCCACGTAAGTGGGGGTGTGTGAGCGGATGCGCACACGAGGGCCGCGGATAGCGGGAGGTGCTACCCTAAAAAGGGGAAAAAGGAAGGGCGAAGAGGAGGAAGAGAGGGCGAAGTGAGTCGCGAGAGCGACGGGGACGAACGGCGATGCCGGTAACAATATCACTATACAGGGCGAAACACCAATGCAATTGGAACAATTATACTCCCAGTGATGGGTCCCTTTAGATGTGCAAGGGGGTTAGATGTCCCGTGGTTCACGGCGTTTCCCTCCAAGGAGGAGTAGAGCACGCGCACAAGCGGTAACAACTAGAGCCAATTCCCCAGGTTGGGGTCCCTTGTTGGGGAAGGTTTACTGGTGCGACGGCAGTGCGCCGTCGCACTAAGTACTAGCTTCCCAGAAATGGGTGTGAAAATAATAAATAATATTAACTAAAATACTCCACATTTCGTGGCAACATCCACTACTGTGGCCAACGGCCAATTGACCCAAAACCGTGTCCCACGTGTCCATACCCACAATTGTGGGGCGTAGTTCATATACACACTACACAACCGATAATATCGGGAAAACGATCAAGTACCAGGAATCCCTCTCTGAGGGCGTTGCACTTCACATGCATACGGATTGTTTCTTCAAGAATATCCAGACGTGAGTGCATTCGAACTGTCGCTTCACTAAGTTCATCGTTAAATATCTGATAACCGTTCATAAAATACTCGGGTGTACCAAGATGTTCCAAAATAGATTTCACGTCCTGTCTCAAACGACGTAGATCGTTAGAGAAATCCCGAACCTGGACGTCTTCAACCTTACGCCTAAGCTCGGTTACAATCTGCAATAGTTTCACATGTGTTGCAGCAGCGACATCCAGGCGAGACTCGAGCCGAGATAACTCCGAAGCAACATTGCGACCCGGAATAACCGCTGACGGTGTCACAACCACAGGTTGATTAACCATTGCGACTTCTCGCAGACCTGAAGCAACTGAAGGTGCTCTCTAATCATCCGAAACGACCTCATCAGTAGGTGTATTCTCGACAGTAGAACCACGCGAGTGCGGTGCAGCAGACTGAGGAATGCCTGACGATCTGGCACGAGAACCCTTAGAGGGTGGTGGCATTTCTCAATTGGCCAGCCAATCCACTCAGAGTACTGAAGAGCTCAATTACAAGATATCCGAAGAACGGAGCACAAAACACAAAACAAATCCCCACCAAGAACACTCGAACACCACACGATGGTCCAAATGATCACCAGTTCTTCGACTTCCACGTGAGTCTTCCTTCTGCGAATTGATCCAATTATGGTTATTCCGTTGAAGTAACCACGCACGTTTCAACCTTTCTAGGTCAGGAAACCACTTGTAGTGCAAACCCCGAAGGTTGGGTATCACACTCAAGGTGTCCGGGGCCTTGCTCCCTGTGGAGGCAGACCCAGTAACAGAGCCCTCTGTATACCTTTAATAAGGGGGTAACTCCGTAAGTATTTCAGATTGACAACAGACGTGGATAATGAAAGGTGAACCGAAGCCAGAAAGACGGTGAAACCAGAGACCAGTGTGCCACGCGATGCAGTGCTTTGGAATATAACCGGTAAAGGGTGCCTTCCGAGGACGGGGAAAAACCACCCGATGGGTCGTGCGGAAATCGGAAATAGACCCGACGGAGGGTGCAAATTCACGAGATGTAGCGGACAAATTACCCATACAGGGGCGAGACCAGTACCACACGGTAGATAATGTCACCCGACAATTATAACAGAGAGTATCTGTAGGTTTAACGAGCAGGTGAATTGGGAGAACCGAATGCGGTGACGCTCTGCGAGGAGTAGTACATGGTGCAACGACGTCACAATCCAAAGCCCGATACCTCAGATCAAACTGAACAGTTATGAATGACCAAAGTCTCGGGTTAACTTTACTTAGTGATCGCGACGATGAGGTCGCGCTCACCTTAGTAGGTACACTACCATAATAAATTATTATAATTAACTACAATAGTGCAAACCTCCTCAGGTCCACAAACGTGGCCAGGCCGGTGTCAGGCACCCTGAGCGGTCAAACCACGTAAAACATAACAGTACAGCATAGTGCTGTCGCACATGCGCACACGCGTCCACTCATCCTGCAATCAATTCTAGATTCCTACCTTCCTATGTGAAAATTCACACAATAAACCATCCCATTGGCATCAACTCGTACGGGTCCAACTCATATACGGTAGAGCCGTCACGGTAACCGCTTTGCACTCCTATGAGTAGCATCATCGCAATTTACACGCATTCCGCGTTGCGCCACACGATCCGCGATCGCAACGTGCGGATCTGTTACGTTAAATACAACTGCTTGACTGGGCTGAGGTTTCCATGCTCTCACGAAAGCTCTTTGAACTCATGGATGCCTTTCGAAAAGATATTCGCTGCAGTGGAACGGAAAAACCGCCTCCGTTTGGGGACTTGACCATCGTTCTATCCGGCGACTACTCCCAGCTGCTTACAGTTGTGCTGCAATTATACATGGAGGCTCAGCCGAGTGGAAATATGAGACGAGTGTACACAAATATTTTCAACGAATTGCCATGGAAGAGTGATATATGTAGATTGTACTCGTTTCAAGTGATGTGCCTCACCGAACAAGTACGCCAAATCGATGAACCGGCATTTGCATCGCTGTTACATTCCATTGCACGCAACAAATTATCCAACAACGCTTCACTACCATTCAGATGTACTGGTCGCATGAAAACCGCATACGAATCCCTGTGGAAGTGGCTCACAGCACGACGCCAGGAGAATGTGGGTCTCAGCAGAATGCTCATTGCGTCCACAAATCATTTGATCTATGAACATAATGCGGCGACACTGGACCTGTTTCCTTGTGAGCACCTCACTCTTCCTTTAGCGACGACTGCAAAAACTGATCTTGGACAGAACCCAGATCCCGACGTCACAAATACTTTTGTTCCTGAGTTTGCATATCAGTATGCACCTACTAAAGTACAAACTCATAAATTGGACTTGAAGATTGGTATACCAGTTATGGTCATTCGGATCGTGTTGTATCGTGCTCTGGTCAATAGAAAGCTGTTTTCAGTCGTGCATGTCGATCATTCTTTTCGATGCAGATGGCTTCATTCGACGAAAAACGACAGATGCTGGTATGAAAGATCTTGCATCGTATCAAATTTGAGTTTTCTTTCTCAAAAACTCGAATTATTCGAAGCTAGCTCTCCAGTCGTCTCGTTCATGCAGGTATCGTTGCTAAAAGACAGGGAAAGAAATAAGATGGATTTTTTGTGGATGTAAGAGCCAAATTCTTCTGGAATGGTCAGTTGTATGTCGCATTGGCGTGATTTTCAAAGAATGAACATATGCTGTTTCGGCACCTTCCGCAGCTTATATTGTCAAATGCAGACAAAGTTTAACCTATGTCTGTGGCCATTACAAACTCGGTATTTCCTGAAGCCATTTAGTTCTGTATTTCTCCGCAACTGTAATCATATTTATTGCGTTTTTCAGTCATTTAATTAAACTAATTGCTTTTTTGCGTTTGTTTTCTCTACCCTTTTTTTCTTCCCCCCTTCTTTTTTCACTCTTCCACCGCGACACGCAGCGCCACCCGCGGCTGAAGGCCGCTTCCTCTTTTCTCTCTTCTCTCTTCTCTTCTTTTAACCTAACTAAGGATTTGTGCGACAACGACCTTCGCACCCCTTAAAAATAAGTAAAATGCACGATTTCTTTTTTTTGGCGCAAACTGCGCCAGCACCCAAAATCGTGCTTCACGCTCATTTTTTGAGCCTTTTGGTGCGCCAGCTCTTTGCACCAATGATAATCAAACGTTTTGGACAACCAAAACGTTTCATTCTCAGGTTTGTGATCTCTCAAGCTCCGGCCCTATCACTCTTTCCTGCAGGCAAGATGCAGACTTCACCACTGCAGGAAAGAGTGCTAGGGCCGAAGGCCCTTCTTAAACTTGTTCGATCTTAAAGACTACCAGTTTTAGTCCACATCAGCCTTGCACAATAATCATATATATATGCAGTAGGATTGATTTTTCTACTAAAAAGGGTACAGGGGGGGGGCTCCGTAATAGTTCGCAATTCAATAGTTCGTTACGCCGATAGTTCGCCATTTCGGCGATGTCACGGATGTCCCTACGTGTACACGTGTACACGAAACCCCTGCTGTAGCCCAGATCCCCGACCGTAGAACTGTACCCGCCCGCATCACATCCATTCCATTTTCATCGCGACCGCGCCTACCAACATCTCCCGCACAATGGCGTCACTTCCTACCACCTCCGCGAAGGTCAGACGCAAACGTCTAACCCTGGCTGAGAAAAGGGACATCCTCGATGATCTATCGAACGGCAATACTGTGAAAGAAACAGCGATCCGCTTTGGATGCACGGAACGAACGATACAAAAGACACGCGCGCAGTCTAAAACCGTTCTACCTGCTTTCCAACAGAGCGCATCGAACACGCAGTTTAAAGCGCTTCAAGCTCCACGCTTTCCGGACATCGAATCGGGATTGTACAAATTTGTGCAAATTGCACGTTTTGCGAAACTACCGCTCTCAGGTTCCGTCCTACGTTGTCGTGCACTTCACATTCGTGACGTTCTCCTGAAGAAGGAGCATCATGACGCCAAGCGACTTCAACTGGAGGCATTTTCCGCCTCCGCTAGGTGGCTCACAGCCTTCACGCGACGACACGCATTACGTTCGATACGGTTGCATGGGGAGGGTGGCAACGTCGTGGTTAAAGATGTATCAGAGGGGATAGCACGTCTACGGGAGCAGCTTGCCGACTTTGACGAAGTATTTATTTTTAATATGGATGAGACGGGCCTCTTTTACAAGCTTTTCCCAAAGAAAACCTACTTCCTGTCTTCCGAGAACGACAAAAACCTGAGGGGGACGAAGGCCATGAAGGCAAAAGCACGCGTTTCTATCTACGTCTGCACAAATGCGACTGGTACCTTGAAGGTGCCGATGAGTATCATTGGGACCGCAAAAAATCCTCGTTACTTCCGGAAAGGTCGTCCCGCAGTGAAGTACTTCAGCCAGAAGAACGCATGGTCGGACTCTACAACGTTTCGAGAATGGTTTTATTCTGTGTTCTTGCCTTTCATACGCGGTAAAACTTCGGAGTGTGGTGCAATGCCCCAAAGGGGAAAAACACCGAAAGACGTCCGGGATCTTCCTCTCACGAGGTGAACCCAGTTGGGTAGAGCCCTCCCAGAGGTGTCACGGCGAAGCCGGTTTGTAAGACCATGGACACCTGTCGCGACTCGCGCAGGGAGGTGAAGGCGAAGAATCGGTATCCGCGTGAGCGGGGCGTGATCCTCAGTAGAGGTATGTTTCCACGTAAGTGGGGGTGTGTGAGCGGATGCGCACACGAGGGCCGCGGATAGCGGGAGGTGCTACCCTAAAAAGGGGAAAGAGGAAGGACGAGTGGGTCGCGAGAGCGACGAGTAGATACGGCAATGCCGGTGGACAGGACTCCCTATACAGGGCGAAACACCAATATGATTGGAACAATTAGTACTCCCAATGATGGGTCTCCTTTAGATGTGCAAGGGGGGTGAACTTCCGTACACTACGGTGCTTCCCTCCAAGGAGGAGTTGAGAACACGCGGAGGCGGTAAAGCTCAGAGCCAATTCCCCAGGTTGGGGTCCCTTGTTGGGGAAGGTTTACTGGTGCGACGGCAGTGCGCCGTCGCACTAAGTACTAGCTTCCCAGAAATGGGTGTGAAAATAATAAATAAAATTAACTAAAATACTCCACATTCCGTGGCAACATCCACTACTGTGGCCAACCGCCAATTGACCCAAAACCGTGTCCCACGTGTCCATACCCACCATTGTGGGGCGTAGTTCATATACACACTACACAACCGATAATATCGGGAAAGCGTTCAAGTACCCAGAATCCCTCCCTGAGGGCGTTGCACTTCATATCCCCCCCCTAAGACGGGAAAACGACCGCGGACGCGGAGGATTCCCAGACGAAAATGGGTGATAAAAGCGCGTGCGCCGTCTCCGGTTCTCCGGTAAATCCCTCTGCACCAGAGTCAATACCTCCTGCTACTGCAGCTGTCATTTCCTCGCCTCGCCTTCGCGCTTCCTCGTCACCGAGCGTACTCCGACAAACAACATCAACGACCCTCGAAGAGGGAGAAATGAACAACGACAACAACATCAACAACCACAGCCAACCTCCGAGGTCTCTCGGGCGATATACCACCGGTTTCCGGTCGGTTCCCCTGCCTCAGGGCGATCAACCTCCGGTACAACCGGGAAATACGGCTGCTGAAGCCGACCATCCCTTCGCATTACCACCTTCGGTGGGATCCTCCGAGGAGGCGCGCGAGCTTCGCGATACGCCCCGGCATGTGCCGGAAGACCACCCGGTGGGGTACGTCGATTCCGACGACTACTACCGCGCATACGGCGGGGATGACCCAATGGTCGATAACGAACCGGAAGAACCCGGGGAGATGGACGTAGAGGAAACCGGCGCTAGCGCGGAAGCTTTCCCAGAGGGGGCATCTCCGGCCGAGCCGGCTGCTGACCCTTCGGCGGCAAGTGCCGGACCTTCTATCCCCAGCGGGGTGACGGCGAATGAAAACGAAATCATCGCACGTTTCCTCCGGGGTGCCGGTCTTAGCGCTGCCGAGGTATCGGGGGATGTCACCACCACGGCGGACGCGTTGGCCTACCGCCTCGCTGGTGGTTACGCCCCGGACGATGGGGGTGAGTGAAACCTCTGGTCCAGTTTCCTGGTTCCTCTTTCCCTGGCTATGCCAGTTAGTGTAGTGTAGTATTGTGGGGAGCTAGCTGCTCCCCTGAATAAACTTTCCCGTTTAGAACGGTGCTTCTCGGTTGAGTTCCCCGTCTTCGACGGACTTTGCCTTGTTATCCTTTCCTTTCGCTCTCCGCTCGCGCGGCAACGTTACCCAACTTGGGCATTGACCAGCGTGGCTGGGGCTGCAGTTCCCGTCTGACGGTGGTATCGCAGAACCTGCGACCGTGGGAGGTGTTCAATTGGCTCCCACGTATCCCCACTGGGGTCGTACCCGTACCAGCGGACGCGGTATTGTAGAATACCATCCTGGTCCCAGGTGTGTCCGACAAGTCGGTCTACTACGAACTCTCGTTCGTAGACCTGCCGGCCGTGCCGGGTGGTGGTTGTAATCCCTGGCGAGGGTTGCCCGCGGTGCGGTATAATGTCCCTTAGCAGGGTGTTCGGCGATAACTCCGACGTTGCCGTGCGCTGTCCTAGTGGCCGCTGCTCATGCGGGAAAATATCCCTCAAGAGGGTGTGTGGTGCCACGGTTTTCACCGGCAAGTCGTTGCCCAGAGGGGTGTCGTTGTTTCCGTCTTCACGGTAGGCCGGGCGAACCGCCAGTCGGCGGGGGACTTGGGTTCCGCCTTCGCGGTTGAGCGCATGAACCGCGAGTTTGCGGGAAGATGACCGCTCCTGCGGGATCGGCATTTCCACAATCCCCTGGGGGGTCCCGTGCGACACGGTGATTGGGTGGCAAACCGCCTCCCTGCCAGGCGCACGAGCGCTCTGCACCATACGTTCCGGCGATGCCGTGGTGTCCCCGGCTACTGACGGGTTGCCTGGGGCTAACTCCGGTACACCGGTATTTTGGTCAAAATTCCCCTCTGGGGGGTTCCGGGCAGGTGCCGATGACACCCTTTTCAGGGGAATTGCCGCTGAGCGCAGTGCACCATCTCCATGAGGAGGAGCAGCGTCCGGTACGACCGGTTTCGAGCGTGCGATGGCGCGCGTTATTCCCGAGTTCCTCGGTTCTTCGCCGCAGCGATGCGGGGGTCGGCGCAAATTATTCCCCGTAGCGGGGGCTTTGATTCCGTCAACGACGGGAGGCGTTTCCGGTGCTTGCGAGCCAGGGCTTAAAGCTTCGATTGCAGCTTGGCCGCCTTTTTCCCCAAGAGGGGTGTGGGTATTCCCCTGTGAGGCCGGCGTATCTGGGCGCCCCTTCTCCGCAGGGCGCGGGTCTGATCGACCTGATTGAACCGCTTCCGCGGGGACTTCCGCCAACGGCGGCTTCGAGGCATCGGGCGATTGCCTTTCCGCTGCTGCGGTATTGGAGTGAGGCTTCTCGTTTTCCCGTGACAAACGGTGTATTTGCCGCTTTTGCGGGGCCTGCGCGTCTGGTTCCTGTTGCACAGCACTGCTCGGGAACGGGGGATTAGTGTCGCGTGACATACTCCGTGCTCCACGGTCAGTGTTCCGTATGTTACGGTGTGTTTCCCGTTGCGACGGTGATATCGTTCCTCGAAAACGAGTGTTCTCCTCCCCCTCCTTAGACGGAGCGGCGGGATAAGGGATAACATTCCCCGCCTGGCGGGTATAGATGCGCGCCAGTGGGGCAGACGTGGTAGGGGCGGGCGCTGAGGGGCCCGAATTACCCGGCTGAGCCGGTGAGTCCGACAGAGTCGGTAGGTCTGAGAGTCCCCGGCTGGGGTGTGGTAGTACCGTAGGTCTAGTACTCCCGGATTGTTCCGGTGTAGCGGAGTCCGTGGAAACGGGGTTGCCTGGATCCAGTACTACCTCTGACGAGGGAGGAGGGGCGAGGACAACACGATCACGGGAAATCCGTTCGTGCGTGTCCCCCATCTCTACCACGACAGTGTCGGTGTTAACAGAGATCACCTTGAAGGGTCCATCCGCCACAGGTGAGAGTTTGTGACGCTTCTCCCGTTCCGGGTTGTAGTATTCCTTCCTGATGAAGACGTAGTTATTTGCCCGAATCGGGGATGGTTTTCCTCGCACGCGAGCGTCAAAATCCCGCTTGTAAGCGGCTTGGGCCCGTGCCATAGACTTCCGCGCAGCGGGGACCAGCTTGGAAAGCCATCGCTTCCATTGCTGCCGGTAGATACCCACAGATGGGAAATTGTCCAAGGTAGCTTGGGGTTCCAGCGCCACAGGCGGGGGTGTTCTAGATAGAACTAACTCGAATGGCGAAACTCCGGTAGTCCGGTGTACCTGCGTATTGTACGCGTAGGTTACCGCATCAGCGTAGAGATCCCAATTCGTTGGGTGGTCAGCGACGTAGGAACGTAACGCCGCGAGTAACGTCCGGTTAAACCGTTCAACTTGCCCATTACACTGGGGGTGGTAGGTAGTCGTGAACAAGTTCTTGACATCCAGGATGCGACAAACATCCTGGAAGAACTTGCTCACGAACTGCTTCCCGTTGTCAGAGAGCACCTCTACAGGGGGACCGTAGACAAAAATCCAGTGCGTCACCAGAGCCTGGGCCACCGTGAGAGCGGTTATCCTCCGAAGAGGGACAGTCCGTACCAGCTTAGAAAAGCGGTCGGTAATGACAAGTAGAAACTTGTTTCCACGTTTCGTGGTGAGTAATGGTCCGAGAATATCGATCGCGATAAACTCCAGCGGCGCCCTTGCGGGGAATAGTTTCATCTTCTTCGCATTTTTGCGGAGCTTGACGCGATTCTTCGCGCATTCGCTACAAAACCGCACGGTTGCGTAGCAATCCACCGCCATGGCGGGCCAATAGAAATCCCTTCGCAGGGTTAGATAGAGTTTCCTCCCACCTGAGTGACCTCCAATGGGGGCGTAGTGTGATAGATGTAACACCCGCGACTGCAGGGAATGAGGTACCACGATCTGTGGGCGGGCTTCAACCTTCCTTACGAGGTAGCCTTTGTCGTTTACCCCGAAAGGGAGATCTTCACCACCGTTAAGACGGGCACGAATCCTCGTAAAGAATGGGTCGCCGAATCGTTCTCGGATCATTTCTTCCGGTGATACCGGTACAAAGTTTCCCGGTAACGGGTTCTCAGATTCATCTGGCGATCCGAGTAGTTCGTCAAAGTCAGCATCCTCGTCCCAGTTTTCTGGCCCAGCCTCGACGGCACATTCCGGATCATCCGGGTCTATGGCTATGAAACATGGGACTTCATCATCCACCGTTGGGAGTGCTTCCCCACTTGTGGGTAACCGCGACAGGGCGTCGGCTTGGGTGTTCTGCGCGCCCTTTTTAAAAATGACTTGAAAGTCATATTCCGCAGGCGGAGTCTGCAGCGCATGAGGCGTCCCGACGGGTCGGAGATATTCATCAACCACCTCAATGAGGAATGATCCGTGTACACGGTGAAGTGAATTCCCATAAGGTAGGGGCGCAGAGTGGTCATCGCCCATACGACGGCGAGGCACTCTTTCTCCGATACGGAGTAGTTCCGCTCATGAACATTGAGCGAACGTGACCAATAACCAATTGGATGTCGTTCCCCCTCGGGGGTGGTTTGAAAAAGAGCACACCCGACTTGGTAGTCGCTCGAGTCCGTATCTACGGAGTATGGCAACCCAAGTTTTGGGAGATGTAGGATTGGTGCTGATGTGACAGCCTCCTTTAAGGAGTTAAAAGCTTCCGATTGCTCGGGCGTAAATGTTCCCAGTTTTGGGGGGTTCCCCTTTCGCAACAACGCGTTCAGGGGCGCTGCAGTATCCGAAAAGTTCGGGATAAACCGTCGATAGACGTTGACCGGCCCCAGAAAGGAGCGCAGTTCCGTTTGAGTACGGGGTTCTTTCGCCTCAAGGAGGGATTTGACTCGAGCTTTCTCGATCGCTAACCGTCCAGGACGGATAATGTGACCCAGATACTTCACAGTATCTGTGAAAAACTCGCATTTCCTCAACTTGAGGGTAATTCCCGCATCGCGGAGTACGGTGAGCACGTCTCGGACGTGAGTGAGATGGTCATCCAACGAGTTAGAGAAGATGATGATATCATCAAGGTAGACCAGACAACTCCGCCACTTAAAGCGGTTGAGTAGAATATCTACTGCACGCTGAAAGGTGGCGGGGGCGTTGGTTAACCCAAATGGCATCCGCTTGAAGCGGTACGTTCCTGCATGGCAGGTGAATGCGGTTTTGTCGCGATCCTCCTGTCTGACAGGTACTTGCCAATATCCCAAATTGGCATCAAGGGCCGTGAACACGGTGGCGTCTCCAAGGGAGTCAATGCACTCGTCCATACGAGGGATGGGGTACGTGTCCCTAACAGTCACGGCATTGAGCCGGCGGTAGTCGACACAGAACCTCCAGGTTCCGTCAGCCTTTAAAGCCAGTACAACTGGGGATGCCCAGGGCGATTGAGCGGGCTCAATCACACCTGCGCGGAGCATCTTGTCCACCTGGGACTGCTCCTCTTCCCGAGCTTTCGGACCTGCCCTGTAAGGGGGTTGTGCAACCGGTCGCGCACCGGGGATTAAATCGATCCGGTGTTTCGTTGCATTAATCTCGCTAGGGGAGCCATCCCACATTGTGGTGAATTCCCGTAACATAGTACGGAGTTTGTCGCGGTGCGACTCTGGCACGTGGCTGAAGTCCAGCGCTTCAAGTGCTTTTTCCGGATCAATCCGGTCATTGCTCGATGGAGCATTGTCCTGTGGAACAGGTGTGGTTCGCAATTCCGAGTTACTCGGTATGTTCGACGCTGAAGTAGCGGTTTCCTCCCCCTCCTTAGACTTGACGTCTTCGGACGGCGGGGTGAACTCCTCAGAAGAGGTGGTAACTCCGAGTACATCGGCGGCTGTCATCTTCGTTGGCAGCATTCCCATAGGATGGGGGGTTACACTCCCAATTACTTGGTGTTTGACCAGATACTGGGGGTGTTTGCCAAGGTTGGCAACCAATATCCGGAAAGGAACATCCGGGGAAATGGAGACAATTCCATTAGCCAGCGCCAGCTGGGATTTCTCGTACAACGAGGCGAGGGGTTGTATAACCCGAAGACCGTGTTGACGGGAATTTACCTGTACCCAGACTTGGGACTCAGCCGGTATAGAAACCGAGGCAGCGACGCGGAGCTTGGTGGACTCGCGGGACGCGGGCGGTGGTTCCTGCGCAGCAGGGAGCGGAACTTGTTTCCGAGAGGACCGCTTTAGCGGGCGGCGAACAATCGGAACCAACGATCCGTCGTCAAGTTCTACACGCCTGAGGCGGGGCCTGATTGCGTCGACAAATCTGTCGCAGTAATCACATCCCAGTATGACTGGTGCTGCCAGTGAACGGCAAACGATGAAGTCCAACTTCACCACAGATGTACCAAGTCTCACGACGAGGTCCACTGTGCCCACCGTTTGTAACGGATTGTTGTTCGCATCCGAAATGTCGGGGACCGCGTCAGAGCGGATACGCGACCGCACAAGCGGGGGTAACAATGATTCCACAACAAAGTTGGGGCCTGCACCTGTATCCAGGACGGTGAGAAACCTCAGCATAAACTGGGGGTCAAGGCCAAGGTCGGCATAAACCTTATAATTGCGTTTGGCCAAGACCAAGACTCTACCGGGAATCCGGGGATTTTTACTCCGTATCCACGGGCGACGCAACACACCGAGGTGCGCAGAGTCCGCGTCAGCGGTGTCTTTCCTCGAGAGGACTTTCACCGGGGAGCGAGGCGAGGACGCCTCGGGCGCCAACAGCCTCGTTTTTGAGGACGCCTCTCCCAAAGGGGAGACTCCCTCAGTTAGTTTTCCGCCTTCGGCGGTGGGTTGGTTTCCTCGACAACGAGTGCTTCATCCCGTTGACGGGGGTTTCTATCCGCATAAGCGGGGGTTGCAACGGATGGTTGCGTGATCTCCCGAATCGGGGTGTATGAAGCTTGCCGCGGGGTCTGTGGTAGGGCGTGAGAAAAGTCCGTTTTAGCACGGAGGTAGGAAGCCGTCGGGACGGAACGTTTCTCCTCTGGAGTGAGGGCCTCATAATTTGCCACCACCTTGGCCATATCCTTCAGTGAACAAATACACTGAGGAGAGGTATGGCCATGGGCATAGCACAGGTGGCAAATGAGAGCCAGCACCGCGACAGGCGGATTATTATTCCGAGTATCGGAGAAGCGAACCGCAGGGCGGGTGTCAGTCCATGCAGGCCGTTGATAACGGGAATGACCGTTTGAAAACGGGAGTCGTTGGGGTTGGACCCACCGTTTCCACCGTAAAGAACGGGATCTTCTGTTCCCGTATCACGGGTCATCTCCGTCGTCAACGGCAAATCACTGGTAAGTATCGACACACCATCCCCCTGCACTAAATGCACGGTATCAAATCCCTGTCTAGGGTTCCCATCCCAGTGAGCGGGAGTGAGGAAGCTTTGCTTTCTATCAACAACGCCTTGGTGGATTTAGACCGATTGTTCGGAGTTCTTGCACGAAGTGCATCCCCTTCCGCTCGGGCGTGTTGGACCAGCTCGAGATAGGTGATCCTCCGCTTGTCCTCCCGATAACGGGTAACTAAACTCCGGATTGCCGGGTCAAGACCATCAATGAGCATGGTACTGCGCTCCCCAGCGGGGTATACGTTACCACATCTGTGGAAAGCCTTGTGAACGCGCACCGAGTAATCAGTCTCGGTCTCTCCAGCACGCTGGCGTGTATCTCGCGAAGCGAGGATAGCCTGCTGAATAGCGGTGTTTGTGGCGTACGAGCGCAGAAGATACTGCACAGCCTCCAGCCCGCAAGTAACTCCTCCCTCAGAGGCGCGAGAAGATCCTCTGACAGAGTTGTATTGGTCCTCCTCCACTCCCCGTAAGAAATACGGTAAAGCCAAATAGGCTTGTCCCTCATTCATACCGAGGATATCGGCCTCCGCTACAAAGCGGGATAGGAAATCCAGTACTAGGACTGGGTCCTCTCCAGTAAAATACTGGTTGCGGAGCGAGAGCTGCATTCGCTTAATGCATTCTCGCACTTTTCCCGTACCACGGGGCGTACGTCCAAGTGACGAATCTTCAAGCCGGTAGTACCGGTATGATAAAAGCTTCCGGTAATCCGGGTTTGTCGGTTTCAATTCCCGGAGACCGGGGTGTCTTCTCCCCTTCTGGCGGGTTCGGACCACACCTTCAGTGGCCGATGACCGCTTCGAGCGGGAGGAGTAGCCTCGCTTCTCGTCCTCCGAGTCGGAGTCCGAGGAGCTCGAGCTAACCGAATGGTTTCGGGATGAGTCCGACGATGTCGAAGAATCGGAGTCCGAATATTTTCGGTGGTGTTTCCGTCGGTGACGGCGTTTCTTCTTCCCAGCAACCTGGTCGTTGTGCGATGCCTCGTTTACCGGATCACCCGGGGATGGTTTGTCCATGAGGACGAACTGCTCCAGCGTCTCCAAGCGGGCACCAATCCGATCAAATCGGGCTTCAACTCCTTCGATGAAGGCGGCGGGTTGTCCCAAACTCTCCAACACGGAGTTGACGTCAGACCGTAAAATACGGAGTTCCTCGGCGACTCCTCTACGGGGGTTGCCGAGACCACCTCTTGGAGGGATTTTAGTTTCCCTACAAGGGTGTCATGGGCGGTCCACAGAGCGCGGACCTGGGATTCCAGGGAAGTCCCCTGGGGGTGTTATCGCCCGTTCCACGGGGGCTTGAAGCCGCGACAGCGGGAGCAGGCCGGGGTGCCTGGGGCACTGCGGCAACAGCCGGAGTCGATGCTGCATTCCCCTGCGGGGGTGATAACGAGGGCAAAAGGAGGTTCCGGGGTTCCCGGTCGGGGGTATCATTCCGCGATGAAGCGGCGCCAGCACGGCTGGAACTTGTCCGTATAGGGATACGGGGTACGAACCGAACTTCGGAAGTGTCCGCGTTGTCGCGGGAGCGACTACGCGTAACCACTGGCTCCGCGTCGGAGGGATTTCTCGACATGAGAAAATACCGTTACGACGGGAAACGATCACGGAACTTCCGGTGAATGAAAACAAACCTCGTAAGAGGGAAAGCAAAAACCGATTCTAGGTCGGGAGACCACTTTGTGGTGCAATGCCCCAAAGGGGAAAAACACCGAAAGACGTCCGGGATCTTCCTCTCACGAGGTGAACCCAGTTGGGTAGAGCCCTCCCAGAGGTGTCACGGCGAAGCCGGTTTGTAAGACCAGGGACACCTGTCGCAACTCGCGCAGGGAGGTGAAGGCGAAGAATCGGTATCCGCGTGAGCGGGGCGTGATCCTCAGTAGAGGTATGTTTCCACGTAAGTGGGGGTGTGTGAGCGGATGCGCACACGAGGGCCGCGGATAGCGGGAGGTGCTACCCTAAAAAGGGGAAAGAGGAAGGACGAGTGGGTCGCGAGAGCGACGAGTAGATACGGCAATGCCGGTGGACAGGACTCCCTATACAGGGCGAAACACCAATATGATTGGAACAATTAGTACTCCCAATGATGGGTCTCCTTTAGATGTGCAAGGGGGGTGAACTTCCGTACACTATGGTGCTTCCCTCCAAGGAGGAGTTGAGAACACGCGGAGGCGGTAAAGCTCAGAGCCAATTCCCCAGGTTGGGGTCCCTTGTTGGGGAAGGTTTACTGGTGCGACGGCAGTGCGCCGTCGCACTAAGTACTAGCTTCCCAGAAATGGGTGTGAAAATAATAAATAAAATTAACTAAAATACTCCACATTCCGTGGCAACATCCACTACTGTGGCCAACCGCCAATTGACCCAAAACCGTGTCCCACGTGTCCATACCCACCATTGTGGGGCGTAGTTCATATACACACTACACAACCGATAATATCGGGAAAGCGTTCAAGTACCCAGAATCCCTCCCTGAGGGCGTTGCACTTCATCAAGAACCGTTTGCATACCCTTCACTTTTCTTACTAGATGTTCCCCGCCAGCTTTCTGTAGGGCATCTGAGATTCCAGTATCTGATGGTAGGACATTGTCCCACCAACGGATATTGTCACTGAATCATTGTTGGAACGCAATCGATTGCTAGCGATTGCGACATATACTTCTAGTATCATAAATTCATTACTTTGTAGCCTTGTTCTGCATTCACCAATACAATGGTCAAGTCAAGGTCCAATGGGGCATTTCGGCAGATCTACTCGCAATCGAAATGCAGTACAGATCTCACTCTTCGCAAATCTATAATCACACGATTGCAATTCTTCAAATAAACTACACCGCCAATAGCACTATACAACCACAAAAAAACAAAATGACTTCCAGAGTATATAAAACAGAGATGTTCTTTCCGTAACGTTTCGTTCTTCAAAGAGAAAGAATTCTCTGTAGCTGAACAAGTACGCCTTTTCTCAGCTCTGAACTTTGCGCAGTAGGTGATAGGCCTTACAAGATGTGTTATCATCCCAAAAACGAACGTTTATCTTCAAAATGATGATCTTTTCAAAAACAAGAAAAATCATTCTTTTTCCTATGGTTCAAAAAGAATGTAGCGTATAGATTCGGGTACCCTGTGGTCTTCTCAAAAACTTCTCTATTTTTCTTTGTTGTTTGCAGAAAGCATTTGGGCAGCGATGTACAAGATAAGCTTTCTGAAACTTCATACCAGATTTGTTCGTAAACGGCTTCGTTTCCTCTCTATGGAATGTGGAGGGAAGAAATGCAGTTTGATTTTGGATCCGGTAGCAGTTTTGTTGTGTACATATCGCCTGCGATAGCTTTGCTAAGAGGACCAGTCAATCAAAAGAGTGGCATAGAAGCAATGAGGCACAGCAAGACAAAATGAAGGAGGGATAGGGATGTTAGGTACTAAGAATGCTTAATGGTTCATTTGTTGAACGGAGGAGTTCGGTGAAAGGCACCTTCGGTTCAATAATAATGACTAATTGGAGTGATAAATTATTTTTGCAATCGGTAGCTACACGCATATATCATCCGAAAACTTCTTTTGAGCGTGCACAGAGTCACGCATTGGCTGACAATGTTGGATTACGAGCCAAAATGAACCCCTCCTAGGTTCGCGGGTGTGATTCACCCTTACGTCACATTCTAAGTGAGTCCAAAACCACGTGACACATTGTAAACACCACTGTCGGCTTAGGCTACGCCAAAAAATGCCCAAAAGGTACTCAAAAATTAATCACTGACGTCAAAAGCAAATTGTACTAAACCAAATTATAGAAATAGATTATAATCCGCCAAGCAGCCAGTAAAACATTGTCTAGATAAGCTTAGCATATATATTACAACGTAATAAACTTTTAATAAGAACTACGTAGACCGCGATCTACCCCAGTAAAAAATCTATCCGTTGAATGAGAACCATGTAAATTAATTGATTGCAATACAGTGAAGGGTTCAGAAATGGGTTTTGAAATTGGTTCAAACTGTCAAAATAGTAGCACAGACTCATTATTTTGCCAGTTGGAACCGTACAATGCATTTTATAAGTAGAATATCTCCAATCATTTAAATGGCCAACATGTAACAACCAAGGTGACCTCCTTTATTCAAGAGCTTACAAAGCTACTACGACTATCTGTAAAAACCTGGAATGCCGTGGGTACGTTAAACCTATACAAAGAAGTGGGGATGGAATTGTGATTCAAACACCAAGAAAAGTAATAGAGCGTGAAATCTACGAAAGACGTAGAAATCAGTCGTGAGATTCCCAGTCAATCTTGCGCTTCGTCAAATAACAATGACGAAAGAATGAAAGTATGGAAACAAGAAAGAATTAGAACATCGACTGTTATTAATACGTTAACGAAGGCTTGAAGACAACCGTGCAACTAATACCAACTTGCAGCAGAAACGGCCAATCCGAAAGGGGTTCATGGTGGCTGATTGATAACCAAGTGACGAACAAGATGTCATTATTTTCGAATACTTCACAGAATGCTTTAGTTTCTACTAATGGATCCAACACAGGAAAAGAGATTCAACCTCGGACCTCGTCCATTGTATCTTCTAGAGAACAAAAGGAAAATCAGAATCTCAAGGCATTTGTTCGATTTATACCGTGGATGGGAAAGACAGCCGAAGAAGCCATAGAAGTTTAACGGAAAAGGTCTATTGACAAAGGTTAAAAAAGCATTCAGACTTTTTGGGAATGCAACAAATTGCAGGAAAGTATACTGTTGACTACGAATAGTGGATGTGGCCGAAAACGGGTCTACAAAACCTTTTTTCTACGCTATAGGGCTCCTATGGAACTATTTTCAAAGTTTAGTCCAGAGACCTTACAAGTCAAAGAAGACGGAACAGATGAAAATGAAAAGCACCTATTGACGGATTCAATCAGCATCTTAAGCTGCGATAAAGACCTCAATGCATATCCGCTATGCTGAAAAGTAGCTAAAGCTTACTTTGTGTACTGTGGTGCAATGCCCCGAGACGGGAGCTGACACACAAGGGTGTTCAACCGTCTCCTCTGTAGGGTAGCGCCGCGATAAAACCACCTGTGGTGAGCACACGAAGCTGGGTGTAAAGCCGGGACTCACCGTCACGACGGCGCGATCAGGTGTAAGAAGCAGAAAAGACCGAGAAGTCAGAAGCGGTAAAATGTGGCGACACACCTAGTGGTGGGCAATGCGCAAGGGCGGTACGGTTATCCACACGAGTGGGGCGGTGGTGACCGAGGCAACGGTAATCAATCAGTAGCCGCGTACAACGACACCTGTATACGGGGGAACACAGCAATAGCCGCGGTAAAAGCGCACACGGAACCGAACACAATAGGGTTAAGAATGTGCTGAAAGCTCCACGAGGTGGGTAAATAAGCCTGCACTAGATGGTGTCTCTCCGGACGCATGAAAACACTCACCAGGGGTTCTGAGTCAGAGCTGACACTCGCCTGCTGCGTTTACTTCGACCCAGGCGACCGGAGCCCACACACATGAGTAGTGGTTGGTCGGCGCCCTGACATTACAGTGAAATTAACTAGTAATATCCCTAAGGGGGCGTCTAATAATACATACGTGTGTCACATGCCAGCAATGCTGTGCACTACACCTGCAACCCATATTGGGGGCCTTCCAACGGAAACTGAATACCGGTACATTACTCATACTTCACAGTCTGGAGGTGAGCATCGCCAAAGTGGAGTATGAAACCCATTAGTGCTGATACCGCTGAAAGCGTTGCACTTCATGTACGACGTATAAAATATAACACACAAACGAACGACAATATCACTGCCCTTAGGCAATGAGTCTACATTCAATACTCATGCTGTGCTACCTAAATAGATCAAGATAGTCAAAGATCACCAAGAGAGCTAAGCCCGCTTAATGTCCCATGGAAGGCTGGTTATGCCACTTCGAGGTTCATTCCATGGCGTCCAGCGGGATATGCCGGCTGCATGTCATAGCGAGGGCAGTTTAACCACCTCTGCTTTGCTTTCTGTGGCACCGAGTGGGCTACGCCCACTTAGTGCCACGAGGAAGGCTTGTTATGCCACATTTACGTTCATTCCATGGGGTCTGGCGGGTTATGCCCGCTGCACATGATGGCAAGGGCGGATACTCCACCTCGGCTCTGGCATCTGTGGCACTAAGTGGGCTATGCGCGTTTAGTGTCATGAAGAGGGTTGTTTATGCCATTTCTACTCCAATCCTTATTGTCTAGCTGGTTATGCCCTTGAGACGTCATAGAGAGTGTGGTTGAGCCACTCTTATTTCTTTTTCTGTATAATGATATATGTAGCAAGCGTTGTATTGAAGTGGTTTGTTTTACGGCACTTACCTCTCCTGTTTTTCAGAGGCTCTTTTATGTACGCTATATGATTCTTGTGGCCACTCTTGTGCAATCATCTCCCTAACTTTTGAAATAAACGCCAGATCATGTAACTCTTACCGCTTTTCTTTAGTTTCTATGTATATAGCTGTTTCCAGTGTTAGCACTGATTATGTAATGCAGATTTACATAGTCTCATCGTGGTTTAGATAGGCTTGCTACTTCACCTGACCAGACTGTAAGAAGTTTTTGTATTAGAAAACGGGTTTAATGATGCTGTGCTTCAGTTTGCTCTTCACAAACGTCTGGCATGAACTTTTGAAAAGCAACACTATCATGAATAATGTCTTACTCTATGGATATCCTCTCGACGTGCTTGATTTACTCTGACAGAGATGTAAAGCGAGGAAAAGATTGACGAGCACAGTCGTTATATGCCGCAAAATAGTTTGCGTATGCGTGATGACCAGCCATCTGCAAATATCTCCATGATTGCTTGATCTCTGAAACCTAGCGATCGATACAGCTGAACTGCTCCCCTTTTGATGGAATGGCCAGAGTACATTTCAGCCTCACTTTCGCTGACCCCTATTGAGAGTAATCGCCGTAGAAGGAATTGCGTGTTTTTTTTGCGCTCCAGTGCCGAGAATGGTCAAGAATATTTCCACCTGCTGAAGTTCTTTAATCGCAAAACAAGTATCCTCGTGAGCTTCCACGCAAGATCAACCAGGAGTACGTTGCAATAAAAGGGTCCATGAGAAATTTGAATCGTAAAGCCGTGTTCCCTGTCCAGGTTTTAAGTTTGTAAATCTTCTGCTTGGTAAAGTTCTTTACAGAGTCATTTGCAATAAGAATGCATCAACCGGAACC